>JARHVA010007294.1:687500-711170 GCA_037957365.1 Torreya grandis | reverse complement strand
ACTTCTCCTCATGGTTGCAACATGATTCTCTGTAGTCTCCATATGTACACCTACATACATAAAAACCTTATCTAATGTTTCTTCCAATTAGATATGCAACCCCTCTCTAATGTTAACATGATTCTCAAGATTTTCAATCTCACTATGGTCTCTCAAAAGTTCCATATCAACCACCTCATAGTCTTCCCTCTCCTCATATATACTTTCAATTTCATCTTCTTCACATGGCTAAATCTTCTCAATTATCTCATTATGTGGATTAGCTTGCACAAAAAACTCATTCAAAGCCTCTATCATGGAAAATTGAAACAATATTTTACTACTCTCTTCATTCACATACATCTCTTCTTAGATGTTTTCCTCCTCCATCTTTAAATATTCATGTCTAATCTCTCCTTTCACGTCTATCTAAAACTCTGCATGGCTGTAATTTCCCTCTATATGCAACTCTGCATAGCTACAATATTCACTCTCATACAACTCTACATGGATGTAATATTCACTCTCATGAAAATCTACATTGATTCAATATTATTTTATCATCTTTCAACCATCCTTCATGAATATGTATTCAAAAATGGGTTACTCATAGCTTATTTCCATTTTTTTGTTATGAAAATCATAACTAGGATCCACACATACTTGTCTCTCCTCCTTCTTGTCTTCAAAAACACCCTTCTTATCCTCATTAACTTCCTTCTCCTTCAATAACTCTACATGGTTGCATTTTTCCTTATCCCATGTGTTTACTTCTCTTGTCAATGAATCCACTTTTGATTTTAAGGGGTCTAATATCTCCCATATCACTTCTTATTTTTAGTTTCACACTCTTTAATATGTGCATCCACCATCATCTTCAATAATATTTACCAAGTCTTCAACTTATTTTCCATTTTTTCATTTTTCTTCTTTCCATTTATTATACCTTCAACAAACTCTCCATAGGACTTGAACTTACTTTGATAAAAATTGATGTGTCCTCAACTTGAAATCTGATACCAAATGATGTGATTAAAATTCAGCTTTGATACCAAATGATGAGTCCTAAAACAAGATTTCACAAACAAAAATCCATATATATTACAATCACAAAGCTATGATACCACTTGATGGAGTCAAAAACCCATAAAGCTTACAAACACAAATATATCTTCTCCAAAAATAGACACTCTTATATTAAATTCAATAAATCCATGCTATTAATGCATGTTCCACAATAGAGATTACACTCATCATTTAATATCAGAGCAAGTTTGATTCCTGTGGAGTGTTCTTTGCAGGTATAAGAGATGAAAATAAGGCAAATTAAATAATGGGAGAATAAATTGAATACTTTGGAAGTACTAATGAAGATGATGGTGGATGCACATATTGAAGAGTGTGAAACTAAAGAAGAAGAAGAAGAAGTGAAGTGGGAGATATTAAACTCCCTAAAAATAAAAGTGGATTTATTTATGAGATAAGTAGCCACATGGGAGAAGGAATAATGAAATTGTGTAGAGTTGTAGGGAGATTAAAATTTTACATCCATATAGAGTTACAAGCTTCTTTGGAAGAAACATTGGATGTAGAGGATGTATAAGCTATTGGACATGAGGAAAGTGTGGATGAAGAAGAACCACTGAAATTTTTTGGATAGGACTTTGATGATCCAAACCTTATTGTGGAACAATATAATATTGTGATGGTGGATGTATATTTGGTTGGTGTTGATGTTCTATCCATAGAAGAGTGTATTCAAGTTGATATGGAGACAAGAGAGTGTGATGGATCATGGAAAAATATTTATTCTCAAGAGTGTGTGGAGATAGAATAAGGTTGTAGCCATGAAGTGTTTCAGGTGATTGAGTTACAAGTTTATTTGGGAAAATATTTGGATGTGGATGTTGTGCAAGTTAGTAGACACAAATAGAGTTTGGTGGATGATGAGATTACATCCATGAGAGAGGAGATGTAAATTATAGTCTGTGATGTTGAAGATGACCGAGCAATAGGTTTGAAAATGTGAAAAGAAATAAAAGAAGGATTTAGGTGGAGGTGGTTAGTTTATGGTGGGTTTGTGCCCACATGGAAGGATTATATAATTGATAGAGCATCTTTGTGGAGGAGGAGACTTCATGGTGAGTATAACCCCTCAAAAGAGAGACTCTATGGTGAGGATAATCCCACAAAGGGGAGAGTTTATAGTGGGAAGTGTGATCCCAAAAGGAAAGAGATAAGGAAGAGAAGTTTGAAGAGGAAAGGGAGAAAACTAGCAAGTAGAAGATGTAAGTGGAGGATGAAGAAAGACAACCTCTTAGAGTAATAAGTGTCTTATAAGGGACATCATGATCATTACACTCTGTAACTAAAAAATTGGTTATACCACTTACCTAATCCATGTTATTAGGGTATCACATTATCAAACCTTAGGTGTCTTATGTAGGAACATCTAAGGGTTCATGCAATCTTACATCAACCAAAAATAGAGTGGTGTGTTCATGTGTTTCTATCCTCGTATTTTTGTGTGTCCATGTGTGTGAGCCTACAATGTTGGGAGAACAATAAAGATAAGTCACAGGACCTGAGGTGTTTTCAACCAAAAGAAAATGATATGTTTACAAAAACACTATTCATGATGACACTATTCACATTGATGAGGTCGTAGGACACTAGTCACTAATGAGGTGTCATAATCACTATTCATACTGATTCATCAACACTATTCATTCTTTAGGTGGTATGGGGTGCCATAATACTTACAATACATAAAAAGAGATTTTATTTGAATATGTGTAAATTAAGTGGGATGAATTCCATGTGGGGACTAATGATAGTGGGATTCATCTTTGTCAAAAGGAGATTACACTAGTTTTAGATGCAAATGCAAAGTGGAAGATAAAGTCTAGTATTCCTGATTACACACACATATGGAGTGGAAAGCCATGATTTAGAGGCACATGGTGATGATGAGTTTTCAAATGAATATTCCCACTACTTTTGTCCATTGGCCAAGTGGGAGACATATCTTAATTTTCCTTGTTATTCCACCAAGTGGAAGTGTGGTGCATTTTCTTGGAGATTGTCTTTTATCCTTCAAATTTCTATTTTCATCAAAGCAGAGCATCATTTTGTCTTTATCTTCATTTCATCCAAGTGGAGGATGCTTTATTCTCTTGTATTTTTCCCTTCCAAGTGGAAAAGGGTGATTTTTTTGGTTTCTTTTGTGTTTTCTTTATCATTTCTTCATGCTTGTAATTCTATAAATTAATTGATATCCTTATCATTTGCAATCTAGGCTAGAGGCAGAAGAGTGTAAGATTTATGAATAAGCTTGTAGAGTATCTTTGGCATGGTGTGCATTAATGTTTTGTGTAATGTGAATAAATATTGATGAAGCTTTATGAGTTGTAGAAGATCATACATTAATAGCATGGGTTTTTTAAATTTAATTCAAGAGTGTGTGTATTGAATAAGTCTTTGAAGAATCATTCAATGTTATGAGAAGAGTGATTTGTGTTTTTAAGATCTATGGATTGTTTAATCCATCAAGTTATCAAATATCATGTGTGTATGGAAGAGCTCAGGCTAAGGCTACATCAATTTTATATTCCTAAAGAAATGTTTAAGAGTAGTTTGTATTAGTTTTATGTAATGGTATAGAGGCCAACAATCTTGCAAAACACCAAAGGTATACGAACCCCTTTACCAATGCATCCTTTAAGGCATGCACTCAAAGAGATTGAGATTTGATGGGTTCTTTCAAGAGATAAAACATCAGTAACTGATAAAGTTTAAAAATATTGTGTGTATACATATGCCCCACTCAAAGTTCATCATGTGTCATGTAATTATAACATGAGATGGTACTTCAAGAAAATAACCTAGAAACATACAATTTTGAGCTAAATAAATTACAGTACAAAATGTAAATATAAATGAAAGGAAAGAATTGAAAATATACAAACCTTTATTTACATTATTACTATAAAATAGAAGTCATGTAAGAAATATGAAGAGGTGTCCAATGTAGAGAGCTTTAGGCAGACCTAAAAAGAAGAAATTTTTTTAATTTTTTGAAAAAATATGTGTTACATGTAGAAAACTTCTCTACATTGTCAAGATTCCAAAATATCTTACTATTTGGAAAAAAAGTTAGTAAAAACATTGTTATGAGAAAAAATAAAAAATTTGTAGGTAAACAATTGATAATTAAATAATTTTAAAATTTGAAATATAAATAGGAATTTTTAATATTCATTTATAAATTTACTATTGTGATAAAATTAGAGTATTTTACTACATAAAATAGTGATTATAGAGGAAATGGCCCATAGATGAGGAGAATGAGTTGAGGGATGCATAACGATTTATGCTAGTGTGGTCCAAGTAAGTGATGCCTTGAATTTTGAAGTTTTGTTTATTTTTATTGAAAATAAAAGTAAATGTGAAAAACTAGGTGTTCACAAAAAATCTATGGTAAAATTTTCCACAAGAATTTTTAGGGTAGAGTAGGAATTATGATGGTCAATGGGTATGTGGTAAATTTGGTCATTAATGCCTAAGGCATTAATGATAAATGGGTGAAAAATCATCATAGAATTTGAATGGAGTTGGCCTAGCTGACATAAATGGAAAAGTGATACAGGATGGTTGATTGCATAGTAGGTGGTCAATGTAATTTGGTCATAAGTGGTTGACAATGTAGGGGAAGATCGATCTTGTTTAATAGTATTAAAGTGGTCTATTACATACATGCTGGCTGGTATAGTAATCCAAGTAGATAGATGTTGTAGTTTTAAAATATGGCCAACTTCATTTGAAGTGGTCGATGTAGTAAAATGACCTAGTCGACTGCATTAGAGTTTGATGAACTAGTTATGTGACCTAGTTAACTATGTTCAAAGTGGAAAATGTAGCTTTATAATTTTGACAGTGGCCAACATAGTTAACTACTTATCCAACATAGTATATTTTTGTTGTTTTTGGTTGACATAGTTTTTCAAGTAGCTGATGTAGTATAAGATGTTGATAAAATAGAAAATTAGGTTGATGAAGTACTTAATTTTGATTTAAAAGTATTTTTTATTAGTTTTTTTATATTATATTTTCCTCATTATTTGAGATCGAGGACTAATACATTTTTTTTGTTTGAAATTTTATAGAGATGACGAAGGCTTTGGCATATAGTAGATGTGGCCTTGCTATCTAATTTTATGGATAGATTGATGGTATATGATCATGCACATTTAGAATAATTAGGTTTTGGTAGGATTATGGAGATGCGTAGGATCTTGTTGAGTGTTGACATAGTAATTATGTTCTTAGGAACATGAGAGTGACTAGCCAACACTTTTCGATGGGAAGTCGATAGGTATACCATTAAAGTGGGTATCACTTTAGAGGATATACATAATATTTTTAGACGTCCTATTGCTATTACTCTCATGATTTGTGATAGCCTAAAAATAGATGTAGTGAGGTAAGACTTAGCCCTATAGGTAATTGGATTAGAGGTGTATTATAATGGTTTACATGTATGCTTATTTTATGTCTATGTATTAACCATTATATATATCTGAAAGGTTATTATTAGATTTGTAAAAACACATTTGATCTATCATAATTCAGATGGGAAGTTGTCACTATATGTGGTCACCTTGTGTCAATCTATTTTAGAGCTAGGTACTTTATATGACCTAGGGTCAGTGATTTAGTTAAAAATAGTTCATAACATGTATAAAATTCTATCTCATGGGCATAATACTATGTGAATTATTATTTTACTTATTATCTAGATATATGAGATATTCCCTATGTATTAGCTGCTAGGTTTTCCCATTCTATCGATGATAGTTTACCTCAGGTGATTAAATGACATAAGGATCATGTGTTACATGTTGTACCACATACCTCGTCACTATGAACTATATCTTGTGGTGATATTATATGGAAGCCTTATGTAGTTATTATATTTAGTTAGCCTATTTGGCCCAACATTTGTAATAGATTGGCTCATTTTAAGATTGTTAGACAATATATATGTTGGGTAAAGTCGCATCTTATTGGTTGCCTACTTGGAAAATTAGGATTTCCACCTCCAGTGGATTTGATGTTAGTGATTATGTATTGGTCTCATAATACTAAGGAGAAGAGGGGTAGTGGTGGTGCAAGTGTACCTATGATTCAACCATATAGATTGAAGCCTTAGATTAGATGGTGATGATGGCAGAGAGAAATAAGAGATGTTGTTGAGGAGGTAGCATTTGTAGATGTAGAGATGGTTACAATATATGTGAATGATGTGGATATGGTAATTATTATACAACAATAAGTTTTATACTTACCACCATGATCACCATGGTAATGGAGACATCAACAAGTGGTGGTGGAGGCACTAGAGGAAGAGCCATAGGTAGAGGTAGGTAACCAAGAATATCCCATGGCACAACCAATATAGAGTTGGTCATTAGAGTGATAGATCTAGAGGGGACTATAATTTACTCAATTTCTTGAACTTGGTTTTATATCACCTTAGAGGCATGCTCTAGTGGAGGTACTTGGTGGTCATGCTGATGGGGAGACTATTGTTTATGAGTGTTTGGTATTTTGTTATGTATGAAATAGATGGTTAGATATATAACAGTTTTAGATGTATATTTATTTATATATTTGTTTTTTAGATTATATATATATATATATATATATATATATATATATATATATATATATAAACACATGAGATATAAATACATTTGGTTTTTTATTTTGTATATAATATTGAGGAGGAGTTCAAATGGGTTGTGGTAGTTCAAGTTACACATCGTGATATTTTAGATGGTATGTTGTTACATCATTAGACTACTGACATGGTTGACCTTATTGTAGCATTTAACCCAACATATGCTAACTGGTTTCATTGGTTGGTGAGGCAACATGAGAGCTATAGACATGAGAGGACACTACATAACTACCACTTGCGGTAGATGATGGAGAGATATGAGCATGGAAAATGGTAGTTGAGGAGGAGGTTGCTCATAGAGCTATAGGGGGAGCTAACATGTGTATAGGTCTAGGTGTCTAATCTACAAGGGAAGCTAGAGGGTATTCATTCATGCATAGAGTCATTAGAACATACCATTTTGAGGGGATAGTTATAGGTATCCATGGGTAGTGTGGTTTGTCTACCACATGGATTGGGTGGACCATAGTCATAGAGTTATTTGTAGTAATGTACTTGTATCATGTTATATTATATCAGACACTTGATATATATATATATATATATATATATATATATATATATATATATATATATATATATATATATATATATATATATATATCAAGTGTCTGATATAATATAACATGATACAAGTACATTACTACAAATAACTCTATGACTATGGTCCACCCAATCCATGTGGTGGACAAACCACATTACCCATGGATGACTATCCCCTCCTATATATATATGAAGTGTTTTTATAGTTCTTATTTATTATTTTATATTGATCATGTATATATTTGTATTTTCAGCTCACGTGTTGTAGTTTCTATTATATGTTATGAAAAATATGTGATGTATTTTAGATTCTTTTATATCAATTTGTGAACAAATGCATGGTTAAAAGCAATGATATAAAAATTTAAAATGTAAAAGTGGAAATGATAGACTAGATCTTTAGAAACATAATATGTAGAATACATTGAATCATGATTGGAAATTTATAATACATGAAAGAAAAGGATTTATAAAATACACTAAATCAAGGTTTGAAAAGTATGTAATATAAATGAAAGTGGTAAAACATAAAACACATAAAATCAATTTAAGATGTGTGTAAAATATAAATGATAAATAAAATCAAATGTAAAACACACTAAATCAAATGTTGAAAAAGTGTGCAAAATGTAAAATAGATTTAAATTGAGAAAATGTAAGCATACTACATTAAGTTGGGAAATATGTAAATGTTTATTAAATAATACACTAAAACAATATGAGAAGTGTGAAAGACAAAATAGAATGTATTAAAATGTGTGAATATCAATATTGATAGTTATTTTTATGACTAATCATGATATAGAAATGTTAGGAACATTTTGTGAGGAAAGTTTGGTCCCATCCAATGTCTTACACAAAAAATAACAAATGGAATACTAATAAGGTAAATGCTAATATTTTTATATATTTATGGGAAATAAGAAGATGTTTATGTGTATGGCCTAGTCCTATCCAAGATCTTATATTATAATTCATGAAAGGAAAACCCTAGGGGTATGATTAATTAACAAAACATATTCATCAAAGACGTATATTAGGATTTCTTTTATAAAGTAAGGAGTGGAAAAAGCATGGCATCTGAATTTATAATAAAATATTAGTAGGCATGAGACATACTAAGTAAATATGAACATAATAAGAGTTTAGTGGATGCCAAATAAAAAATGTATTTGGTCACAATAAGCATAAAACTTTATGACCAAATAAGTGCATTATTAAGATCAACTCATTAAGGTTATACACAGAGGAGAAATAAAATGGACCTACCTTCCTACAACATGTTAATGTTCCTCAAGATCCCTTATAATGCCACCGAGCTAGTATGAAGATTAGGTAATTGTTTGAGAAAGTAAGTATCACTAAGGAGAATTTTAAAATATTGTATCCCAATATACTAGCCTATGGCACCCCAATGGATCTCAGCTCAATTGTGAGGTCAAATGTGGAGTTTGAGATTTGATTAGGAATATGAGATGTGATGAGATGAATCACATCTTGTGGCGTGATTTTTACTTTTGAATCTTCATTTTTGACTTTTGATCATTTACTTTTTTAAAAAATGATTTGGCTTTTAAATTTTTATGGCTTTTTCAAAAAACCAAAAATGAATAAATAGAATTGACAAACACAAATGAGCTTTATATTATGGTTATAAAATACAAAGTACTTAAGGATATTTACATGTTTCGCTAAAAAATAGGCTTTCCTATAAACTGGTATGTGATCTCAAGATGCAACCATATGTGTGCTTAGTATGAAAAAGGGGATGAGGGAGATAAATGGAGACCAAAAGAGATCTGCATATGTAATGATACAATGAGAAGTATTCTTACTAACCGATCATACAGTAAATATAGGGTATTAAAGGGATAAGAAGTTTAGAACCATGTCACAATAATAACTATGTTATTTTGAAAGTAAAATGACATAACAATCATGAGAAAAATAAACTCAAGTAATAATAAGAAGATAATGGGAAAACACTTAAACCATGTAGTCATGCCAAAGAAATTAAAACAAAATAGAAATGAGAGCATGAGAAGAAAGTAATCCATGAGACATTATAAATAGTAAGCAAAACATGAGATTCATATTTGTTCATAAATCACATCCAAATAATGTAATCATGTGATAAATAATGTGATGGAACACCATGATGTGTTCACAAATACTAATAAATCTTGTAAAAAAAATCATCCATAACATATGATACATCCTTATGTATTTGGATTCTAATGTTAATTATAGTCTCATCAATATTCATAAAAAGTCATGAGAAGAATTCATACCATATCATCTCTATAGAGAAAGTTATGATAGAAGAAGATTGATGATCATGAGGCACCTCCTGTGTGGTACATTCAATACGAGGGATGAAATGTGACTAATATCCTGAAATCTATGAAAATTTGTAGGTTTCATAGAAGGAGGAGCCTTTTTTTTTGAATGTCTTAGATAATGAGGCTAAGTTGGTGAAGGAATAAGCTGTGGAAAATCATGTAGTTGCTACTAAAGCACTATCCATCTATCAATATGGTGCTTAGTACACTGGTGTCAAAGATAACAGACTTCCAAATATTTAGGTATGTATTCCAAAAGTATCTCAAGAGGTGGTAGACTCTTATATTTTGGATTTTTTATGTTTGGACACAGTGTATAAATGTATTACCAAAGTTGTCAATAATGAATGGAAGAATGGTTAGGTGTACCATTAAATAAACAAGTACATCTATTAGAAAATGGTGAAGGTCAACAATATGAGGAGAAATCAGAATAGGATCAACATTAGGTTGTAACACATTAGGAGAAGGTCTCACATTAGGTAGACATAATGTAGCTGATATATCTAGAGGATGTATATTGTAAGGATCATAGAATATAACAAATTGATAATGCATTATCATGGTGTGGTCCATAAGCATACTCTAAAAAGGCTCAACAGTGACTAGATAAGTAGTGAGTGTGCACTCCATAGTAGAACTATGAACATGAGATGAAGAAATAATATCAAAAAATATAATAAGAGAAGGAACTAGATGAATAGAAATATGAAACTTTTATAATTAAGAATGATATCTAAGTATATCTACATTTTTAGTTGATCAAAGCTAGCTAAAAATAGATCATCTAAAGAATATCTATCATTATAATTGGGAGTGTAAAGATCAATATCATATATGTTAATTATTTTATTAGTCGAAAAGGTATGGTGAATGGAACTTTTAGTTTTTGTTAGATTAAATGTGATTTCATATAATAATTTTTTATGAGATTGAGGTCATAGAGAAGGAGTTAGTTGAGTGATTATGTTAGGAGAGAGATCAAAAGTCTTTATTTTTAAACTAATCTCTTTTGGTTCATCATCATATGAATCTAGAAGATTAGATGGTATGTTTCTTATTAATTCAAGAAGACCATTATAACCTATAGTAGATTTGATAGGATAATTAAATCATTGTGTTTAAAAAAATTGGATGCTAGGTAGGGGTTCAAAGGTAGGTATTTTATAAACACGTTTTTCTTGGAATTGTTCAAAATTTTAATGATTTGTGTCTCCTTGAATCTTTTATACAACAAAATTATAGGTCAATTTAACACATTAATATGTTGAGGAGGTTAATTCTCTCATGAAATGCAACCAAGGTTGATAGAGTAAGATATTGTAAGAAACTAGAAAGTTAAATATCATGACTTTCACATGTACCATAATTGGGGGTATAGTGATAAGAATCCAAGCACAACCTAAAGGGTAATTTGTCTTATATGGTGTCCTTGACATGTACTTTGAGTGGATTTAATATTGCATTTATAATATCTAATTATTTTAATAAAATCAAGGGAAGCTAAACAAGTGTCTCGACTTTCATTGATTAAATCTTATTTAACTTAGATATCTCCAATTTGTATACTAAATAATAGTAGAGGTTATCTACACAAATAAATATCTCATTGTGAATCATGGAATAAATAGGTAAATTGAGTGAAAAATAGGTGTCCACAATTTCATCAATGTGAATAGACATTTCTTTTCATTTCTAAAGGATGACATCTTTAGATCCTAACAAGGTAGCCTCTTACCCCATGAATGGGAGATAGGGAATGTTCATTTCAAATAATAATTTCATTAGTCAATTATGATGATGAGTATAAGTTATTTAAATTTATAAGAAAGAGATTTTAGATGTGAGACATGAAAGTTAAGCTATAGGGTCCCATTCATCATAATTTGCTAGAGTGTTAATGGATAAAGGTGCATAGTGTTTCAATAAATATTTTGAGGGTGGGGTGGAGGTGTATTTAAACTGATGTTGATAAGACATGTTTTATTTAAGTTTGGTTAACATGGGATGATTAGTTGTATCTTTGATTATGTCTTGTGGTTGAGTGATATAATACCAATTGAAGTTTTTGGGGTTTCTACGTAAAATGTATTAGTTGTAGGAGGAGTATATCTTATATCAATAGTATGGAAGGTATTATCTATTTACATTATTTCAATTGACACTTGTGGGTTTATTAATTTTACATGCCAAAATTATATGAAATTGGATGGATAAGAGTCTTAAATAGTTCATAACTTTGAAAAAATTTTATGGTTAGAGGTTCGATAGTGATCAATATAAGATACTACTGTCCTCATGTTATTCATGTTGACAACATTCTCATCATTTATGTTAGGATCTATATAAATTTATATGTTTTTATTAGTGGGAGGTTATTTATTATTATTTTTATATTTAGGAATGGGATCCTTGCAAGTGGCTAAATGAGCATTAGCTTGATTTATGGTTTCATTATTAGTTTTAGTTTTATGAGGTTTAGTTGTTATTTCATAAAATCATTAACATGTACGTATGAGTGATTCATGAAAAATATTATGTCCAAGAAGATAAATCCATAGTAAAATTTTGTAATTGATGATATTTTTCATGAGAATTACCCCAAATTGCATGAAACCAATAAACTTTTTGGGGGTTATACCAATGTTTGATAGGTCGCGTAGGATATAGATCTTGTGGGAAAGGTCATGGAAGATAGTTTCTAAGGAAATTGATTTATTTACATCCATATTATTCCCTTGAGAAAATTTGGAACTAATATGATAATTATTGGAATTTGACACTAGAGGATTAGGCTCCATAGGGTTAGTTTGAGCAATGGATTGACTAGTGTGTATGGAATCATAAGTACCCATAACATAATCATTAATTGCATGTCAATTTTTATCTTTCATGAGTATTATAGTATCCATTAGAGGGTGTTGAGGCTCAGATTTTCATATAAGGAATTATTGACATTTATCTTAGTTGAGGGCTTCTTACAAAGATTTTGGAGAAAGAGTATGTATACGATATTGTAATTTATAATGTAGAACATTAGTGAATAAATGGAAGTGATTCTCATTTGACATATTATCCTCAATTTTTTTAGATAAATATTTTTGTCATTTGATGAAAACTTGTGCCATTTCATATTTTAATTATTTTTAGTTAATAAAATGAGCTAGGTTGTTTTCATCAAGATCACTAGTTTAGAAGTATTGAACCAATGCATTGATTAAGTATTTCAAGCTAGTGATCAAATGAGTTTTAAGTTTATTATACCAATATAAAGCATCACCTTAAAATATTCTAACTAGTAGTTTGGTAGTATCAAAGGTGTTAATTTTAACCTAATCTTTATGTAATTTACCAGAAGTCTTAAAATGCAAAGATGGATTAGTGGATCTATTATAATTGATAGTGGGAACTATGCCACTTATGTCAATGTTTGGAATTTGAGGAACAAAAGGATTGATTTTTAAGTGTTTAATAGTATTTAAATAAGTGGGGTTTGTGGTATAAGGTTACCTTGTGCATCTCAAAGGGGAGGTGGGGGGAATTAGGATAAGGCACTCCCCACTGAGTAGGTTGAGGTTTATTTTAGGGATGCAATAACTGGTTCTACATTTGCATCATTTACTTTTCACTATTAGTTTGAAAAGTAGCTATTTAATTGAGAGTTTGTAATAGTAACTAATCAATTTGAATGGTTTTTTGATTGCTATAAGCAACATATGATGCAATAGTATTATGCGAGGCATGAAGAGTTTGACATGAAATAGTATCATGAGAAGCACCAATAATATTAGATGTACTAGTAGTTATATGGAATTGGGTATTAGTGTGGGGATTTTTAGTGGACCCATTAAAAGTCACACTGTTCATGTTTATAGAAATAATTGACATAGATGTGAAGGAAAACATGGAGGATGATGTCATACTATTAGAGGGAGACATGAGAAAGTGGAAGGATGTGGTAGAATTCATAAAATAACTTTTCCCAAATCTTATATAAAAGTAGGGTGAAAGTACCTATGGTTATCCAATATGAGGTCCCATCATGAAGTTATAGATGATCGTAGGATCCTTACCTCTATATCGAGGATTTTAATTTATGAAGATGATCATTTAAGCCATGTATTCAAGGTCACTTTTGTCTTATACCAGTTTCATGAATAAAATTTTAAGGGTCATTAAATACAGAGAAGTTATACAATTGGTAGTTCTATAGTAACATGGATATTACTAATATTTGAGTTATTTACTATAAAGTGTGTCTTAGAGGTTTTATAAGGATTGGTCAAAATCATCATGTTAGTCTCATTTTTCTCTGTATCATCATCAAACATGTGTTGCATGATGAAATATTTTATTTAAACACTTACTAGGGGAATGCTAAACATAGATGTTGAAAAATAAACCAGATCAAATTGGTTGATCTGGTAAAATTAGAAAGGTGCATGAAAAATATATAATAAGATGAAGTTGAGATGGTTGAATAAATTCTATAGGAAGGGAAACCAAAATAGTCTAAAATATACCAAATCTAACTAGTCAAAGAACTTATAATAGGAATGAAAATAGAATAGTTAGAAATAGATTGGGTCAAACTGGTCGATGAATTTATGATAGGAATGAAAATAAAATATTCTAAAATATACTTGATTAAAATAGTTGATGAAGTTCTAACATGAATGAAAAGAGAAAAAAATGAAATAGATTGGGTCAAACTGGTCAAAAAAATTCTGTTAGGAATGAAAATAAACTAGGTAGAACTAGTCGATAAGTTTTTGACATGAATGGAAATATAATAGTTTGAAATAAATTGGGTCAAATTGGTTGATGTATTTAAATAGGCAAGAAAATAAAACAATATGTAATAGACTAATTTGAGATGGTCAATTATATTCTGTATTTTGAGAATTTTTTTAAATGGTCTGAATTTGGATGATTTAATTGTAATTATAGAAATATAAGACTGAAATAAATAGGCAACTAGGTCAATCTAGTCGATCTAGCTACAACACAAAACATAAATATTATATCAACATTAGATAATAAAAGACTACATTACAACATGGATTAGTAAACAACAAGAAATGAATGAAATTTAGAATCCAATTAATTGTTCAAAAAGAAGTTGATCAGAAGTTGTACTACAAAATTTTATTGGAAGTGTAGGCTTCTAAAGATACTTGCTTATTAATTATATAGTGTCAACCCAATGTTTTAGAGCACTAACTATTAAGGAAGTACCAGTCCTATAGTCTAATAAACCATATTTCAAGGGTAAGATGGAGGTAACATCTTGATGCTAACTATTAATTGATGCACCACCTAAATAAATATATGGTTAGATTCCTGAGGTTCAATAAATAGATAAATCCAAGGCATTCCAAAATTACTATGAGGTAAGTGGAAATTAAAAACTATGTTTAGCTCTATAATATAATTATGAGTATTAGGGAAATCCCCTCATGCCTCGATATTTGTAAATGATAGATAAGGACCATAAATGAAGTATCAAGTATCCATTTATGACATTAACTAATTAGTTTTAAAACTACTAGTACACAATTTCTAGGAAAGCTAAACAAAGTGAAAAATAAGTGTGAAAATCAAAATTTTGGGAACTATTTTGTATTCTTTATTGGAAAGTAAATAAATAGACATCCTATTAAAAAATAAAATGAGATTAATTACTACATTTTTAGGTTAATTCACTTTTCTTTAACTAAGAAATAAAATAAATTAAATGAGGTCAACTCAGTCAACCAATATGTATAATTAGAATAGAACAAAGTTGAGCTCATCAACTTAGTTTTCTAGAAAGAAAATAGACACAAAACTAAGTCAAGCTAGTTGACTTGGTTTATTGTAAAGGTACAATTTTATAAAACTAAAATATTGGTAAAACTAGTATTCAAATTCAAATTTTTAAAAAGAGAAGAAAAATAGATTTAGTTAGAAATTGACAAAAGGGAAGTATTGATCTGGTTAGAGTGAACTTGAAAGATAAGATAGAGTAGACTAGGTTGATGGAGTAGTTTTCCAAAAGAAACTAAATTATTGTTTTGAACTATGTCATCCAGGTGAAAATTTGAATCTACAAAAGTAGAAGATTGAATATTTAAATAGAGTTGATCTCATTGATGAAGTATAAAAAAATAGTAAATAACATGAAAAATAAGACTATGTTGATCAGATTGATGTAGTTATAAACTAAAAGATACTAGAAAATAATTTAATAAGTGAGAAGTTTGACTCAGTTAGACGTAAAAGGTAAAAACAGACTATGTTGATTGGATCAATTTCATTTTTTTAAACTATAAATTTTACACACAGAGGGGTGAGATAAGTTTATAGGATTGGAAAAAATTAAAATAGATGGTTAAACTAGGTTGATAGGGTTGATATAAATGTAAAAAACCTACACACAAAGATGAACCAGGTGGACAAAGTTGATGAAGTATGAGAAACTATGAATAAAATGTAATACTAGGTTAATCTAATTGTCTATAAAGAAAATTTAATTTTTTAAAAAGGTTAGATTTATATCAGTTTCACCAAAATATATGAAAGTGAAACAAGATAGATCTACAACTTATCCGACCCAGCAATATCGAAGATTAGAGAAGGTAATCAACTAACTATCCTCTTAGCAATAATTTGTCATTTCAAGGTCGTGACCAATAATCAATCTAAAAAACATAAACTAATGTATCTATTATCACACAATGGTAAAGGATAGGTTTCCAATGATCCAGGCAACAATTCAGATGACAATTTGGGTGATGGGTCCACCCCAATTGATGGCGAAACTTTTGGGAGTCATAACTTTTGCACAATAGCTCTAATTGACTCACCGTTTGAACCATTGGAAAGATAATAATGAGGGGAATGTCGTGAGATAGAATTGAGATCTACTCAATGAAGTTTGACCCCATAAAACCTAATGGAAGTGTCCCAAATTTTAATTTTAATAGTGAAATCTAAAAATAGTAAGTTTCTAAAAATAGTAATTCCTTGAATTTTGTATTGTTGTAAATCATGGAAGTCAAACCAATTCATCTCCCTCAAGACTGGTGACCTTCCACATCCTTCCCACACCTCCAAAACATGTATAAATTAAGATGTAACCTAAAATGGAAATTAGAGATCTCTTCTCAGAGATAAAGCATATGTTTGGGTCTACAAATTTGATCAATAAAACATCTCTTCTTAGAGATAGCATTATTTGAATTGTTTTGCTCTTGTTTCTTGAATTATATTTCAACTAAATCTTTCAAGTTTTGGATAAATGGTATCAGAGTGGTTTTTATTTAGAGTGTATGATCTTGAGGATGAGGTCAGATTACAGGAAGCTTGGGTGGAAAATAGAACTAGCAGAATATCCACCTATTCGCTCCAAACAACTTCAAATGGTAGACAACACTAAGGCATCTGATCCTTTCAAGGAAATGGTGAATGAAGCCCTCTAATAGTAGCAAGCGTAGATGCTATAAAAATTCAATAAAATTCTCCAACAAATCTTGATTGGAAATTTTGGCTCCTCATCTGCACCTGCACATCCTTTCAGTGCCCCAACACCCTTCAAGGTTCAAGTGAATTTTGATATCCCTACATTTGAAGGCAAAATCAATGCTGATGCAGTAGAAAATTGGTTGGATCAATTGTCATCTTATTTTTCTATAACTAAATTCACCAATAAAGAGAAGATTAATTTTGCTCTTCTAAAAGCATCATTGCCTATTAACAATTGGTGGGAAGTGTACAAAAAGAGATTTAGTGCAGATGATATTGGTCTTGAGATGGAACCTACATGGGATGATTTCATAGATGTTGTAATGGAAGAATACTACCCCATTAGAGCATATGATGATCTATATATAGAGTGGCAACAACTTTGCCAAGGTAAGGAATAGTTTGTTCAAGATTATACTGACATTTCTCATTCTCTATCTACAAGATTGGGCATCCAAGAAAGTGAGAAACATAAGGTTATCAAATATCATGGCGGACTACAATGGTACATACAGGGAGAAATGGAGCTCTTCAATTTGGAAACCATCGGTGAGGCATACAAGTTCATAGTGAAGATTGAGCAGAAGCATGGAAGATTGAATTAGTCTTTAAAATGGAAAAATGACAAAGAAGGTCAAAAATGAGGTGAAAATTGGAAGCAAAAGGAAGGAAATACTGGGAAGTGGTGTGATTATCACAAATCTAGAACTCACTCCAAAGAAGAATGTTGAGCCATCAAATCCCTGCTTTCTGAGTCACAATCCTAAACATCTACTGCTCTGCCTCATACAAACCCTACAGTTGAAGAGGTTGAAGAAGATATTATATATTCTGATCCTAAAGCCATTGTTGCTTCATCATAGACCCATGAGGAGAGGCTTGATGACAAGGAAAGGTTGTTTCACTCTAAGTTATGGGTGAAAGGTAAGCCTCTACATTTCATTCTTGATAGTGGAAGTCAAAAGAATTTAATCTCTACTAATGTTGTGAAAAGCATAAATTTGTCCATGAAGCCTCACCCAAAGCCATACAATATTGGATGGTTGAGTCTAGGGAGAAACCTCTATGTCACCCACCAATGTCTTCTCTCATATGCAATAAAACCTTTCCAAGATGAGGTCTTATATGATGTGGTCAATATAGATGTTTGTGATGTACTCTTTGGTCAACCATTCATGTATGATCAACATGCCATCTATGAATCAAGAACTCAAAGGATCACTCTCACTCTTGGAACACAACACTACAGGGTACCAGAGGTACCACCTTCTACATCTGTCTCTCTGATTAGTGCCAAGAAATTTGTTCTCATGGTGGTCAAGCCACAAGAATTAAAAAGGGTTAATGTTACAGCCATAAATAAAAAAACAACACAACAATAAAAGCAAATAGATACCGAGCTGAAGAAGTTCACGGCCTTCCATCCACAGACTAATGGTTAGACAGAAATGGTGAACAATCAGGCCCTGCACAGTTCTATAAATCACAGTCCCTTCCAAGTATGCATCAAGAATGAAATCAAATTAAAACTACCACACTTGATGAAAAATATTGATGCAATGGGGACAATTGATTCTTAAGGAGGGAGGAATGATCCGGGCAACAATTCAGATGACAATTCGGGTGATGGGTCCACCCCAATTGATGGCAGAAATTCTGGGATTCATAACTTTTGCATCGTAGCTCCAATTGACTCACCATTTGAACTGTTGGAAAGATAATAATGAGGGAAAAATTGTGAGATGGAATTGAGATCCACTAAATGAAGTTTGAACCCATAAAACCCAATGCAAGTGTCCCAAATTTCAATTTTAATAGTGCATTCTAAAAATGGTAAGTTTCTAAAAATAGTAATTCCTTGAATTCTGTATTGTTGTAAATCATGGAAGTCAAACCAATTCATCTCCCTTGAGATTTGTGACCTTCCACATGCTCCACACACCTACAAAACATGTATAAATTAATATGTAACCCGAAATCAAAATCAGAGATCTCTTCTCAGAGATAAGCATATGTTTGGGTCTGCAAATTTGATCAATAAAACATCTCTTCTCAGAAATAGCATTATTTGAATTGTTTTGTTCTTGTTTCTTGAATTATCTTTCAACCAAAGCTTTCGAGTTTTGGATCATCCAATGCCTATAGTCAAATTCCATTTTATGATAACCCTAACTAGGTCCTATAATTTTAATAATTGTAAACAAGTTAATCTACTAAATAAACATGCAAGATAATTTAGTAAATGAATATTCAAGATAATCTAGTGCTCACCAAAGTTTATGGCACAAATGGGTAAGATAATAAACATTCAAATAAAAATATATCTAATATAACATAGAAATAATGTAAGCAAGAAGAGATACAATTCAATCTATTAGCTTTGCAATATCTACTTAACAAAATATGAAGGGTTAGGATTTTACTTACCTTTGTTGAAATGAACCTGTTAATCCTTAATCTCTCCCTTGGTTGATGGTGATTTGTAAGAGGTTGTTGTGGCTTGTAAGGATCACATGGATAGACCAAAATTAGGTTACAAGACTTCACCTATGCATCTAAAACCTCCACAAGACAAACATTAATTATCCAAGGAAAAAATGAGGGGGTTATTCATAGCCCAAAATTGACCCTAAACCATCACAAAAATTTATTTGATGAAGTTAGACTGATAATTGTTTTAGGCAAGAAATAGATCCATCAGGTTTTAAACTTTCTACTTTGGCCGACATAGTTCTGTAATGTGTGTAAATACCTAACAGGGTCGAGCTAGTTGACACTATAGGAAAAGTGATAAAAAGTGGGTTTTTATTAGGTAGGAGCTATTTTAAATGGTGAATTTCTTAGGGGAGTGTATAAACAGGTTTTTAATTCTTAGGGAATTGCATAAGATTATTTTTTATTAGTTTTAGTAATGGTATAGGGGTCTACAATCCTATGAAACACCAATGGTCTGCCAACCCCTTTCTTGGTGCACCCTTTAAGGAAATGAACTTAGAGATATTAAGATATGGCATGTTCTTATAGGAGATAAAACATCAATAATTGATAACATTAATAAATATTATGTGTATATAAACACCTTGTAAATTATGGACTTGTCTACAATGGGTGCATGTCATGTAAATCCAATAGCTACCTTGAATCTGGGTCTAGGGTATGATATGGACCCTTTATGTATGATATCACCTAAAATAATTTGATGTTTCTTTGTATTTAAAAGGAAATGTTAAATAATATCTGTTTGTTCTATTTAATAGTTTTTTTAATTAATTTTTTTAAAAAACTAGCATGTTTTCTCGTCAACCAATAATGAATTTAACTAAATAAAAATCAACAATTCCCAAAAAGAGAATCTAGATAAAGGAAATATTTTTAAGTCGGAACTTTGAAAATATACTCATATTATTTATAGTGCATCAGAAGAACTTAAAGATTAAAATTTCCCTAAAAGATGATTCGAATTTGATATATAAAGTTCTATGAGTAGTCTTTTATAATACACTATATTACACTTTGTAAAGATATATTTATTAATCATTCCAATTTTTCAATATGGGGAGGGTATTATAGGTCTCATATAATACCATAGCTAAACAATATTTTTCAATTAGCATATAGTTGTGTTTACACACTACCAGTGTATATCTTAAATAATACACTATGTGTTCTTTCCCATGTTCATCATGTTGGTCTAAAAGTGCCCTCAAGACATTTTCAGTGGTATATATGTAAAGTATAAATGGCCTCTTTGCCATTGGTGGTAAGAGGAAAGGTAGATTAGATAAGAATTTATTTAGGTGTTCAAAGGATTTCTAATATTCTTCATCGTAGAGGAAGGTGATACCTTTCTTTAGTAAATGAGTGAACGGATGGAATTTATTGGCCAGCTGTGAAATGAAATGTCTAATAGATTATATTTTTCCCTAAAAACTATGGAACCACTTCAAAGTGAAAGGTTGAATAATCTCATTAATATATTGAACCTTAGTATGATCAACTTCAATGCCTCAATGAGAGATAATAAATCCTAATAATTTGTCTAAAGTAACACTGAATACACTTCTTAGGATTAGCTCAAGCCTTGTACTCACAAATTCATTCAAATATTCTTTGTAGTATGGATGGTTTATCTGGATGGATATTAGATTTACCCAATATATAGTCAACATAGTCTTTAATAATATCATGCTTCATATCATGGAAGCCAATGGTCATACCCCTTTGGTATGTTGTTCCAATATTCTTGAGGTTGAATGACATGACTTGATAGCAAAACATTCCCCAAGGAGTGGTGAACATTATTTTGTGTTGGTCCATTGTTGCAATCATAATTTGGTTATATCTTAAAAAGACATCCATGAAGGAAATCATCTCATATCCAACTATGAAGTCAAAAATCATGTTGATATTTAGTAGAGGAAAGTCATCCTTTGGGAAGGCCTTGTTGATGTCTCATTAATCAATGCATATTTTGTTACCTTATAGCTTATTACTAATAGGTACAATGTTAGAGACATACTTTAAATAGTTGATTAGCCTAATTCATTTTTCTTCTAAGAATTTTTGCAACTCTTTCTTGACTAACATAGGAATATAAAGATACATCTTGTATAGTTTTTGCTTAATGTGTTTGGCATTAGGATGTACAATGAGATGTTTTACAACGAAGTGAGGGTCCAAACTTGGCATGTATGAATAGACCCATGAAAATATGTTAAAAAATTCCCTTATAAGGGATTTAAATACTTCATGATCCTCTTCAGTGAGCGACATGCCTTATAAGCCATCTTCTAGAATAGTTGGAGAAGATGTGAATTAACTAACAATGGAAAAGTTCTCTTGTTAGACTAGTTATCCCAAACAAGATGAATATGAATCCCCTAATGGAGGAAAATGTGATATAAAAAACACTATGGGACATTCTCAGACAATTTGATCAAAGGCATGTTACTCTTCTATACTAAGTTAAAACCCAAAAGAATGTTTTTATTTGTTTAATAAGCTTCATTAAAATAAGGTTTAACATATCCATATAGTGGTGCCTGAAACAGGTTCTCACCAAGAGACTGGACTTTTTATTTACTTTTACCCTGGTCTACAAGTGCCTCATAGAGGTTTTCACTTTGGGACTCAATGTTTTATTTTTTTAATTTTTTCCTAAGGGTGTACACCCTCTCTCTGAGATAGGTAACGAGATGCAATTTGATAGAGAACCCTTATTTATGGTCTCCCATAAGAACATCATCTCTTAGGCTTAAAAAATCACAAAATTCCCCATCATTCTTGAAATTCTATATAGTTATTGTGGATTCTTGTTAGTCCCAATCTCTGAGTTGAGGATGATAAAGGGTACATGAGGAATGTTCCATTACTGACATGATGATACAAATGGTATATGGGTTAAATAAGTTGGTACAAGCTAAGCATTCATACATGTTATGATCAGACACTACTTCACTACCAACATCATCATCACTAGTCATTGGTGTAGGAACACAAATAAGATATGTGGTGTCACCCCTAGGTTGTTTAAATTGAAGACCTTAAGTTACTTTATATTTAATCATATAAATATGCTTAATAGTACCCTGTTGATTTTCCCTTCATAATTTTGGTTATCTATAATCTTGGTAGGGATGGGATACTTTGTACTTTAGTGTCAATCAACCAATTTGTTATTGTATAACCATGCATCATTGTTGCCAAGCAAGTCTTGATCTTGGCTAGTGGTCAGTGTGAAAATAATAGGTGTTGGGATATGCATATTTCCTTTTCCCTTTTGTTTCTATTTCATGAAAATTAGCTTATATTTGGGTCTTATATAGGACTTGGGTACTTACAAAAGCTTTGGTATATAGAAGGTATCATGGGTAAAATACTCCCCTAGACCATTGTGCAAAATGGTATAATGATTACAAATTTCAACAAGAGGTGCATGTGAAGTTGAGGGAAGGATATTAGGGTCTATACAATTAGTTTCTATAAGTTTAAAATTATCTCCTTATCTTTTTCCTTCTTTGGTATTGGTTATATATAAAAATGGTATTTTTATCATATTAAGCCTCCAAATGCTTACAATGTTCATATGGGTGTCAATATCGATGGATAGTTACCTCCATCATAGAGTGAGGAAACTTGATACACTAGTACAAGGTTAAAAGTAGTGTACCAATTTTGTGTATCCATGGTATACCCAAAAGTAAATTGTATGATAAATCTAGGTCAAACACATGGAAAAGTGTGTCATAGGTCAAAGTCCCAATGATTAGTGGCAAACTAATGGTTCCTTGTGATTCCCACTCTTCATTGTCATAAGTATTGATGGTAATAGTTTCTAGCTAAAGTTCAGATTTTGTATATCCTAGATACTTGATTAACTTTAGGGACATAATTTTTAGGCTCAATCCATAGTCTATGAGAATGCATTTAAATTTGTGTCACATTATAAAAACTTCAATGTATAAGGGGTTATTAAGGACAGGGTTAAGGGATGACATATCACATTGGTCGAAGGTCAATTACTGGTATAGGGCTAGATGTCCAACTAAAGCTTGAAAT
>JARHVA010007294.1:677500-682500 GCA_037957365.1 Torreya grandis | reverse complement strand
TAAGGATGAAAAGGTCAAATTTTCCATTACCAAATTGAAGAGTCATGCATCCTATGGTGGGATGGATTACAGGAAGAAAGAAGAAGAAAAGGAAAGAAAAAATCAAAATATGGGATAGAAAAGAGGAACCACCAAAGGAAGAATTGGTGGAAGAAGAAGAAATAGTAGAAGAAAGAATGATTTGAAATATTATGGGTGTGATTGTAAATCCTAAAATAGAGATTCCCATGTATAAGGGAAACTTGAATGTGGAAGAGATCATTGACTGGATCAGTGCAATGGATAAATATTGTGAATATGAAGGGGTTTCTAAGGATGAAAAGGTCAAATTTGCCATTACCAGATTGAAGAGTCATGCATCCTGTGGTGGGATGGATTATAGGAACAAAGAAGAAAAGGAAAGAAAAAATCAAAATCTGGGATAGGATGGTTGCCAACTTAAAAGGTAAATTAATGCCCAAAGATTATCAAGTTAATCTTTTTAGAAAATTGCAAAATTCAAAACAAAAAGAAATGTTTGTATAAGAATATACTAAGGAATTTTATAGATTAACACTAAGATTAGGGCATGTTGAAGATGATGTAGAAAAAGTGGGAAGGTTTATGAATGGATTTATATTTTCCATTCATGATGCGATGAGTCTCATCATTACAAAATCCATGGAAGAAGCATACAATATGCTTTGAAAGTAGAAGAAAAACTAGCAAGGAAATAGCTTCAACATGTAAAGTCTATAGGTATAACCTATAGAGGATAAGGACAACAAGGAGTAATAATTCAATTACAGGCCCATGAAGGAGAATATAGTAACTCACAAGTTAGAAGTAGCTCTCAGAAATGAGAATATACTCCTAGAGAAAGGTAGCCTTTCAGAGGTAAAAGAACTTTTAACAGAGATAGAGGTAGATGGTTTGTTGGTATATGTTTTAAGTGTGGAAAATTTGGACATAGGTCCTTCAAGTGTCCTAAAAACCTATCTATAAGTCAAGGAAATGTTCATCTTATTCAAATTGAAGATGCAAAAAGTGTAGGTTCACCTCCTCATGAAGATGATCTAGAGACAGGAGAAACATTGATGATGAAAAGGGTTTTGTTGAAACCCATAAAAGAAATCAAGGAACAACCTTAAAGGAAAGTATTATTTAGGACCACCTAAAAAGCAAAAGGTAAATGTTGTCAAGTAATTATTGATAGTGGTAACACTGACAATCTAGTATCCACAAAGATGGTGAATAAATTAAACCTACAAAAGGTGAGTCATCTAACTCCTTATGAAGTATCTTGGTTGAAAAAAGGCCATCATGTTTTGGTTAATGCATAATGCAAAGTAAAATTTCAAATAGGGAGTTATAAGGATGAATTTATTTATGATGTAATGCCCATGGATGTTGGGCATATTTTTTTAGGTAGGCCTTGGTAGTATGACAAAAAAGATATACATGATGGTAAGTGTAATACTTATACATTTGAAAAGAATGGTAAGAATCATATTCTAACACCTCTCAAATAAGATGATATGACAACAGAGGAAAACTCAAAGGTGTTAGTTATCAGTGGAAAATAATTCCTATAGAAAGTAAAATAACAAGAGGTAAATTATGACCTTATTGGTAAGCCAAATACTATAATAATTAATACTAAATTAAATGAATTGCCTTTAGAAACTCTAGATTTGCTCAATGAGTTTGTGGATATTGTAGTAGATGATTTTACAAATGAATAACCTCCTAAAAAGAGTATTAGACATCATATATATTTAATACCAAGGGCTAATCTTCCTAATAAAGTAGCTTACAAGATGACTTCAAAAGAGAATGAAGAAATCAAAAGTTAGGTTTAGGAATTATTGGATAAAGGACTGGTCAGGGAAAGATTAAGTCCTTGTGCAATTTTAGTTGTACTCTCTCCAAAGAAAGATGGAACTTGGTGAATGTGTGTAGATTCAAGGGCTATAAATAAGATTACTGTTAGATATAAATTTCCTTTACCAGTAATGGATAATCTAATGGATTGTTTAAGTGGTGATAGATATTTTTCAAAGATAGACTTGAAAAGTGGATATCATCAAAATCAGAATAAGAGAAGGAGATGAGTGGAAGACAACATTTAAAATAAATGATGTCTTGTAATGACATTTGGGATGATAAATGCCTGAAGTATTTTTATCAGGCTCATGAATGAAGTAGTTAAGCCATTCACAGGTAAATTTTTTATTATCTATCTTGATGATATTTTGGTTTCTAGTAAATCAAGAGATGAGCATCTTGAACATTTATGATTGGTTTTGAAGAGGTTTCAAGAAGAAAAATTACTAATCAATCTTAAGAAGTGTATTTTTTTCAAAATAGAGTTAATTTATCTAGGTTTTGCGATTTCATGAGAAGGGTTAAATATGGACAAAGATAAGGTAAAATCTATAGATTATTGTCCTACACCTAAGAATCCATTTGAGGTAAGAAGTTTTCATGGCCTTACTAGCTTTTATATATAAAATTCATCAAGAATTTTGGTAGTATTTGTGCTCCCATTATTGAAACAATTAAAAGAAACAATCAACCTTTTAGATGGACTGAAGCTCCTAATAAAATTTTTCATATATTGAAGAAGAAAATCACAAAGCAACTTGTATTGGCATTACCTAATTTTGGTAAGTTATTTCAAGTGGAGTGTTATGCAAGTGGAACCACTATAGGAGTAGTTTTATGTCAAGAAGGTAAACTTGTAGCTTTTTTTTTTGAGAAACTCGATGAGGCTAAAAATAAATACTTATCTTATGATCAAGAGTTGTATGCTATAGTGCAGGCTTTGAATAAATGGAGGCATTATTTAATGCCAAAAGAATTTGTTTTATTTATTGATAATCATGCCTTATAATTTATCATTTCTCAAAATAAATTAAATCAAAGGCATGTCAAATGGGTGGAATTTTTACAAAGTTTTTCATTTGATATTAAACACAAGAGTGGACAATCTAACAAGGTGGTTGATGCTTTAAGTAGAAGAAATTTGGTTTTATAGGAAATCTAGGTGAATGTTATATGATTTGATGTAATAAAAGAAATGTATGGGAATGATGCAAATTTTAAAGAAGCATATGAAGCTTGAAAAAATCCTAAAAGTAGGGATAAAATTCCTTAGATGGATTATATGTTACAAGAAGGCATGCTATTTATAGGCAAGCAAATTTGTTTCCCAAAAGGATCTATGAGAGAAAATTTCATCAAAGAAAAGCACAACAATAGCCTTGCAGGTAATTTTGGACAAGATAAAACCTTAGTTTAGGTAAATGCTTTTTATTATTGGAAAATTATGTCAAATGATGTAAGGAATTTTGTTGAAAATTGTAGAATAAGTTAGTTTGCAAAAGGAAGAAGTCAAAATACAGGACTATAGCAGCCATTACCTATTCCCAACAGACCATGGGATTCTATAAGTATGGATTTTGTTTTGGGTTTACCAAAAACATAGAAGGGTAATGATTCTATCTTTATGGTAGTAGATAGATTTATAAAAATGTCTTATTTTATACTTTGTTATAAAACTAGTGATGTAACTCACATAGCTGACTTGTTTTTTAAAGAAGTAGTAAGATTGCATGGTTTACCTAACAATATTGTTTCAGATGGAGATACAAAATTCTTGGGACATTTTTAAAGGACTCTTTGGAAGAAGTTGGGTACAAAATTTATTTTTAGTTATAAATACCATCCTTAGATAGATGGGAAAATTGAAGTAGTTAGCAGGAGCTTAAGAAATATTTTTTGAAGTTTGGTGAGTGATCATCCCAAATAACAAGATCAAGTCTTAGCACAAGTTGAGTTTGCATACAATGATTCTCCAAATAGAAGCAATAGTATGCTTATTTTTCAAATTTTATACGGAATGCATCCCAGAGGACTTTATGAATTGATAAATATAGGTAAATAGGAGAAAAGAAGTGCTGAAGGGGAATAATTTTTAGTAGCAATATAGGATCTTCATGAATTGGTGAAACAAAGGCTACATGTAAATTCAAGAAAGTATAAGTAGAGAGCAGATTTAGAAAGTAGAGAAGTAAAATTTGAAGTAGGAGATTTTGTACTTTCTCATTTGAGGAGAGAAAGATTCTTAAGAGGGGAATATAATAAGTTAAAATTGAAAAAGATTAGACCCTATAAAATCCTCAAGAATTTTTCAGCAAATGCACATGAATTATAACTTCTATTAGATATTGGAATATCACCTATATTTAATTTTGTTGACATATATCCTTACAATAAAGGTGATGAACAAGGAAAGATTTATAAATATGAAATGGAATAGGGGATTTTATGGAAGCAAAAATTACCTAAGAAACTACTAGAACAATCAAAAGCTATTTTAGATAAAAAATTTGTTAAAAAAATTAGAGGTAAAGATTATTTCCATTACTTAGTAAAATGGAAAGCTCATTCCATTGAAGATTCAACTTGGATGTCAGCTTCAGAAGTCAATAAGTATGGTGTGACAATGGAGAAACTCATGAGCAGGAGTTCACGAGTAATCATTTTTTTTACCTCAGTGGTTTGATGTAGGTGTATTTGTTTTAGCGGTATTATTAATTATTTTACCATATAAAAACAAAAATTAAAAATGGGTAGAAACTAAAATATTAGTCAGATATCTAGATGTCAATAGTTGTAAATAATTTAAAATTTTTGAATTAGTAAGTTGTAAAGATAGTGTTGAAATAATAAATAATCTTGAATAATCCATATCCAAAACCCCAAGATTACTATCTATTCTAATGAATGAATAAGTTTCCATTCCAGGTAAAAGTGGAAAAGTCAGTATAAAATTTAGAAGCTTATTATTTTGTCGGGCTATTTTTTTGTGTGTATTTAGTTATATATATATATATATATATATATATATATATAATTTGAGTTATTTAATAATATTTGTGTGGAAGTATATTTGGTGTGCGAACTCAGGTTAAATTGTAGAGAATAAGAAAAAAGTCCAAATTCATCAAACCAAC
>JARHVA010007294.1:627500-672500 GCA_037957365.1 Torreya grandis | reverse complement strand
GTATGTTGTGCACTATATTTGGCACATGATATTGAGTAGAAGCCACAATCATTTCATTAGTGATCGAGACATTGAACATGTCACCTATTGAATTAATTTGAGAAAAGGGATCCACACTCAGATTACTATGATAAATGAATCAAATATCACTCCTACTAAGGGATCTAACTCTATAAGCAAGGTATTTAAAATAGCCATAGTGTTGAAACTCTTCACTAGTTTAAGATAAGTCGAATATACTTAATGTATTTGTTAAAATTGGTTAGCCATGGGGCCCTTTTCCTTTAAAATCACATTCAAATATTGGTTTGGTATTAGCATAATTTCCTATTGGTAAAGAGTAGAGTTATATATGATGGTTTGATGTGAGGTGCATTACTATGCACTCTAACTAAACAAGGTAGACTTTCATAGGGAAAGTCTATTAGAAACTTGGCTCCCACCTCTACAAGCCTAATTAAAATATTCTCCTTGTTCTCAAGCAAGTGATGATTGAATATGTAAGGGTTATAAATTATTGGCATGGTAACATAGTAAGGATGTTGTTGGATTTATTAGATATCATATGGCACATTAACAGGGTATTGAGTTGTCTGTTATTGATCCTAATCTAGATAGAGAGGTGTCCTAACTAGGTATTATGATAATGGATTTTACCCATGTTTTGTATATTGAGTAGTGTAAGGAGGATATGGATCCATCTCATAAACTACATCATCCCCATATGGGTAATAAACAAAGGGATCATTCATGACTACATTTTCTTAATATGGATCGCATATGGTCCCACTATGCATGTAATGAGGAATATCTAAACCTATGACAAATGTCTCATGAAATTAAGGTCTAAAGCTCATAAAAAACTTGAAACATAGTCTAAAAATATTGGGCAATGCTTCTAAACATCTTGAAACTTGGTCTAAATTGAAAAATTGGTCTATTACTATAAATTATTTAAACTTGGCCTAGAATAGAGCTCTTCTTAGGAACTATCAATGAAAATTTGGTCTCAAATATCGGTAAAATTCTAAGGTCTTCACACAAAATGTCAAATGAAAGGAAAATTTGAATCCTAGTCTTTACAAAGTGTTTCAAACAAATCTAATCTTTGTCTGAAATGAAAAATGCTAGGTCTTTGGTAAAAAGGCATAAATTTAGACATAAAAAACATGAACTAGATCTATAAATATTAAGGCAATGCTAGGTATTTAGTAAAAAGGCCCAAAACTAGACATACAAAATGTGAACTAGATCTGAAAAAGTTTAAGGCAATGCTAGATGTTTGGCAAAAGGCACAAAGATAGACTCTAAAATGAACTAGGTCGAGGTAAAAACTTATAACTAATTTGACTCTAATGTAGACAGTTTGAAACACTTGACCCAATCTTGGCACATAGATTTGAAAACAAACTTGACCTTAGTATAAAAAGTTCACTCTAGGAACATGCCTAAAAATATTTGGGAAAGTCAATCTTAAGTAATCAAAATAAGAGTGATGAGTAAAACATTCAAGACCAAGTGATAATAAAGGCTCCAATGTAAACTAGAAATGCTTAGAGTTATACTTAGAAAGTGAGTTTCAACCTTAGTTTAAGGCAAAAAATCTACTCAAGGCACACATAAAAAATCCACTTCCTAGATCTAGGCAAAAGAATCTTTAAATCAAGAAAGGAATTAGTCCAAGTTACATAATTCGAAGATAAGAGGTAAATACCCAACCCAAAATTAAGCAAGACCAAGGTATAGACCAATAAATATTGACTCTGAAGTTCAAAAGATAAATTCCAAACTTGGCTCAAAATACTTATATTTTTCAAATGGAGAACACCCTAGATGGAAATGGACAATATAACAAAACCATTTTAGACCAAATATACATGTGATTTTGAACTTGGTTTGAAACAAGGTAATATTTTTGGAATAATATGAGTAGCATAACAATGCTCCTTTAATCAAATGGTATGACAATGGGTTTGGTTTTAGGAAAATGTTTGGGATGAAATAGGTAGCATAATCATGCCATGTTTAAATAAGTGACACAAAATGTTTTGAGATAAAACTCTTAAGGTAAAAGTGTGACATAAAATGTGTAGAATAACACATCTTAGGCTAAATTTTGATGAAAAAAACCTGATTTTTATGACTTGTTTCAACTTTAGACAAACAAATGATTTTAATCCCAAAACACACATGTAAATTAAAAAAATAGAAGTAGGACAAAAGACATGTCCTATCCCTAAAACTGACACAAGTGTGCATAAATTATGCCAAAATTTCCATTGATATACTAATGCTTGTGAGGATTTAAGTATTTATCCAAAAAATAAAGAATAAGTGTACGTATAGTTTTTATTCCCCCTCTATCTCTCAATCATTGGTACATGGAAATAACTTAGAATTAGGATCACTCAACATTTGGTAAGAAATTCCATGGAAATTGGGGTTAACTAAAAATTTATAATTTTCAAAATTCACTAGATAGTCCCAAATATGGATAACATAAGGGTATAATCATGTTAATTAGGTTTATATCTACTAACTTACCATGTAAAGGTCTATTCCTTTACATAAAAACTCTATTCATGTATTGATTGGTGGAGTTTGTTTTTTAGCAAGACCTTACCTAGGTTTTCATTAGGATTAGAGAGGCTAGGTGCACAGGTCCATGGAAATCCTAGTATCATGTGCCCTAATTTATATAACCCACCATGGAGAAAGGTTGGTATGATGTTGGGAGATGAAACCCTAGATCAATTCACCCCTAGAAAACTTGTGAGGAGGCGATGAAATCCCATCCACAAGCCAAATGCATGAAAATAAATAAATTAAAAATGGAAAGACTTTAGAGGTCATTTTTAGGTCACCCAAGTCACTTGAAGCTTGGATAGAGCATACATGACATTATTTTTTACAATAATTATATAGAAACAATAATAAACCAAGCAATTTTTGTCACCCAAGTTCCCTAAAGGGGATGGAGAAAGAGCATACATGCTATACTTTTTGTTTTCCAATATAAAGAATATAATTTACACAATTTGAAACTAGCTAAATAATAAACAAAAATTAAAAAATCCCTTAAGAAATCTAAGGAAATATATGTTATTTTTAATAACACCAAATTTAAATGTGATTGAAAATTTGGCCCCTTGGCCTTATTTGCACTTGTAAAAAAAACATTGAAATGTTAAAGATAAATTTATTAATTGATTTTTAAGCATCTTAACCAAACGTAGATAAATTTTAACCTGTTTTATAAATTTTGATTTTGCGAAGGGAAAAAATGATTAAAAATCACTTAAAATTCTTTCTTCTTAAATCAATTCTTTGTAAACAAGGTTAGTTAATTAATATTTGCTTAAGCTAAGGTGAAATCCTGCAATTGAGCTCAATAAGATACAAGATTTAGCTCTCTATAATGATTTCAAAATTACATAGTGACTACGAGCTATGAAATTATTTAAGCATAAGAAACATGGAAAAATAGAACGTGACATAGACTTATAAAGAGCAATTTTATGGTACCTAAACAATTTTGCAACTTGTCTCAATTATTTCGCACTTTAACTCACCGATTTCACAACTATGAGAAAAACTTATAGAAAACATATTAAATAGAGAAGTGTGATTTTTCTATTTGATACTGCTTTCATAGTTAGAAATAAAATTTGACAATTAAAAATGACAATTTCACAACCTATATTAATGATTTCATAACTCAAAGAGATTATTTTGCTACTGTAAATCATGATTTCACAACTGAAAATAATGATTTCACAATTTTGAAATTAACCATGAAAAAATAAAAATCATGGTTCTTGTAAGGTGAATTCAAATTTTGCCTTCATGATTTAACAACTTTTATCCCCAAATTCATATTTTTGTAGAGCTGAGTTCAAATAGAGACAATTTCATGATTCTACAAGATGATTTTGTGGTTTCTCTCAATGATTCATATTTTTCAGTTCTAAATTCATATTTTTGTAGGAATGAATTTATAGTTACATAATTAAAGGCCAAACATAAAAAATATAGATAAAAATAAAGAAAAAAAGGTCTAAAATTAATTCTTATTGGCTCCAAGGAGGTCCAAATATGCTCTCATTATGCATTTGGATTGTGTGTTCCCATCGAGCATGCCATTATGTGAGATAAGGATCGAAGAGGGGAGTAATTCAAGTTCTATTATGATAAGTCTCAATAAAAACACATAAATAAATCAAACACCTCAAGCCTAGCCACTCAAAGAATAAGAGAACAATGTAAGTAACACAAGACAAGTATTCTTCACATTCCTTATGAGCAAGATTTATATGTTGGCCTTAGAGGAATGAGCTCGGTCATATGCCCAAAGAGGCTTGAAAATGGTACTCCTTGAATCATTTCTCCTTGTCACTTTGACAATGTTTGGTTTAACTTTGGCAAGATGTAGCAATCTATCAATTACAAGAAAAAAATTTCTCTCAATTATTCAAAATTATAACTTTGGCTTGAGAGCCTGTCTAGAATAGCCTTGGTAATTCTATTTGTAGTTTATCCAACTAAATCTAACCCAAGTGCAGTTAGGTTAGATTTAATAATGGTTAGGTGATTTTAATCTTGGTTAAGTTAAGGAGGGTAGAAATAATTAATATTTGTGATATAAATCTCATTTATTAATCATGACTCTCCATTTCTGAATTTAAGGATTTAATGGATATATTTTTGATTCCTTGACTTTGAGGATGATGGCACATGACCTCAATTTTATTAGAATTTCCTTTCTAAAAAATTAATATTCATTAATTTCACATGGAAACTCTAATTAAGAATTTAATTGGATTTGTTTAGTTAATTCATTCTTCTAAGCATTTTTTTAATTTTAGGAATTGTTTAATGTCCCACTTAATAAGTCCAAAGGCTAGTTTGTCAATTTACTAGGTCACAATTTGACTAGAGATGAATCTATGAGAGGTAATTGTTACATACAAGATAATACCGTAAATATGGATACCTCAACATGATTTTGTGAGTACCCCCAATTATTCATGAGCTCACTCAATGCATTTAATCTAATAGGTACATTTGGGAGGGATATTTTGGTCTAAACAATGAGATCCATGGCTTACCTAATAAAATATTTTAATGAAAATGATTAGGAATCAGTTGAAACTATATAGATAGAGTTTTTGAACCCATTATAATATCTAATGTGGTAGAATCCAAATCTTTGTATGGAACATCATTACATCCTTTGATGTTATTATATGTATTTTGAATGGGTGCTATGGTTATTCCCATTATATATATAAATTTAAGATTGAAAATATTAATCTCTGAACTATTATCAATTAAGACCCTTTTGATTATTTTACTATTGATTTGATCTTGTATAAATATTGGTCAATTTTTATTAATGGTTGAGTATGAAGGTAAATAATCATTTATGAAATTAATAACATTCTTAATGTCTTTCATAATATTGATAACATATATAAAGTATGAAGGATCTATGTCATGAGGCATAGATGTCAGATTCAATGCTTGGTAAATAATATCTTTAAAAATAGTAGCCTTTTCAAGAAATTCTAGTATTTAAATCTTAGTTGGTGTATTCCTTAGTTGATCAAATATATATCATTATATGGATTAATTCATTGGTTTTATTGGATTATGTTGGGGAGAGGAGTAATTTTCTAAATTTAGTCCTCCTTCTTGTTTAAGGAGGCACCCAACTTTGTCTAGTAACAATAGCTTAGACCACATGGTCTACTATAAACTTAGGGAGAATAATAGAGGCAATATATGAGTTAAGGTAATTGGAGGGTCTAGGTGTAGGAGGAACAAAAGTAACCATATGATCTCTCTTATGTCTAATAGTAATGAGTGGTAAATTTAACTAATCCATGTAATAATAATATCCATAGAATGGTTCATGAAAAAATGGTGGACTAATATATGATGTTATCTTCATCTTAACATTATGTTTTAATGGCATTACATACATTTAGAATATTATACAAATAATAGGAAGGCAACTTGTAAATATCACCAATATACCTTGCACTAAAAAAATATAAATAGTCTTAACCATTATAATCATTGTAAATAGAGGAAATCAGAAAATCAAAAATATGAAACCCTAATGAAAATTCATATCCTTTAAATTCCTTTGAATGGGGCTTAATAAGGTAATAGGTTTACCTTTTCATAACTTTGAATTTTGAAAATTATCTATTATTTGGTAGGAGGACAAGAGATGGGGATTGGGCAATAGAACAAGGTGCTACTATCTAATAGGGCATTGTTGTCAAATGTGGAAAATAATAGTGATATGGTTATAACATGGCATAAATTATGGTCAAAGATAACAAAATTATGGATAAGTTTATTATGAGGTCACCAATCATCTTACAAGTGTGAGACTTTCATGTGCAATATATTTGAAGGTGATCAAAATGGACCTAGGATATGTCTAAAGCTGAGTGTGTAACATAGTGGTCACAAGTTTATTGTATTAGATTAAATCTTAATTTATGTGTCTAAATAGTAAAAATCTAAACTATTATTAGTTTGTCAAATTGTAGGTGATTTTGACAAAATTTAGGTGAATCTACCAAAATTTAGATGATTTTTCCAACTTTAGATGATTCTTCCAAACCTTATACAAATCCACTAAGATTTAAGTGATTCCACTAAAATTTGGATGATTCCTATAGAATTTTGATGATTTTACCCAAATTTTAGATGATTCCACCAAAATTTAGATGATTCCTCTAAACATAAATAATTCTTCAAAAATTTAGACTATTCTACCAAACTTTAGGATATTCCACCAAACTTTAGGAAATTATGCCAAACTTTATATGATTCCACAAAAACACAAAAATAGAGGTGAATTCACTTTTTTTATTCAAAATTTCACTAAGAGATAAAGCAATTATGTTAGCACTCTAGGAACAAAGATTTTAATAGTATTTTTGTAAATTTGGAGGAATTTTAGCTAAAAAGTAAAAAAATTATTGGATAAACAGGATTGAAATCATTCAAAGGTGATTTTGGGGTATGAATAGTCCCACCATTTTTTCCATATATAACATTAAGTAAAATTAAGAATAGTTTTTTAGAAAATCAGAACAAATGAAATTCTACCCAATTAAACAAGTGTTTTTTAATTGAGAAATATAATGATGAAAAACTAACACATGAATAGCTTCACTTACTGAAGACAACCTTTATCCTCCTATTTTTGATTGGATGTGCTTGAAAGTGATGATTTTAGTTTCAATTTTTGGTGGATGCATGTGATAAAACATACAACATAATCATCTTGGAAATGGATGATTTAGATTGATAGTGTTTGGCATGATGTAATATTGAATCTCAAAAATGGTATAAATTCGTTGTGGTATCAATAATTACTATGAATGGAGGAGGATCCCTTTATTTATATTTTTGGTTGAAAGATAAGAGACATTGATATTTATTTGAGATCAATAGTGGAGGATTGGTCCTCCTCCATACAAATGAGGAGGATCAAATGTGTAAGAATAAGGTTTTAGTGTGTAAGAAGATGCAATGATGAAGGATTGGAGTGTGTATTAGCATATGATGATGAAGGATTAGAGTGTGTAAGAGCATGTCATATCTATTATTTGCACAATTACCTATTTTAATTTATATTTCCTTGGAAAAGGGGGATGATGTCATGGTTTGAGGAATTAGTGGATTTATGAATTTATATAAATATTAATTTTCAAAAGATATGGAATTTAAAATTATGGAAGGTTTATTTAATAAATTTGAATTAAATAGGTAATGGAAAAGGATGTTATCTTTTTGGGATTGAATATGTTTTAGGAATAAATGATTAATTTAAGATGTGGGATTAATAGTGAATTATTTATATATGTTAGTATAGATAGAGGACCAAATTAGATGATTTTAGGATGGTGTTTATGAAAAAATATGGGATATTTATAGTCAACATGAAGTATCTAATTTTAAGTGTCTACACATAGTGATGCCCTTCAACCATTTCATACTATTTATATTATACGCTAAATATATGTTAACCTTCATTGATAACTTTTTAGGAAAAAAGAGTTTATTTTCTTAAGATGACACTATTATTTTTTGATTATTTTAAGTTGAAATTAAATTCACCTTTAAATAACATATAAGTTGCCTTTAATTCACAAAAAATTAAATTTTAAAAAGTTAAATTTCATCCTAGAAGTTGGATTTAAATTTAGATAGGCATATTTAGGTTATTTATTATGCCAAATTTAAGCTATATAAATACAATGTTGATCATAAGACACCCCAAAGTTATAAAAATTCCACCCCAATGTCACTTGTTAAAATAATCTAGGTTACATTGGCATATGATATTGGGGAGATATTTTTTTAATTTAGGGTGGAATTGCAAAACTAAAAATAGACAACATTATTAACATCACCTAGTGACATTAGATTTATCTTTACATGTGACTATATAACTCTTTTTGGATTGGGTTAGAGGGGATATATTAATAAACTATGGAGTAAAATATTATAAAATTAGACTTATAAAATGAATTCATATTTATAATATTTTGAGAAATATTGAATTTGAGAATATACTAAATATAGACATGCACAATGACAAATAATATTATTAAATTTGAAATATGAAGGATGAACAATACTTAGTTTATTAAATTATTATCATGTAGATATGACATGTAGAGGTGCATAATAAATAAGACTAACATTCAACCTTGATTCGTCAAATTCTAAAAAATAACTCTCTATCAACCTAGAGACTATCATCAGAATGTGGAAACTTCCATCAATGTGTTTGTCATGGTTTAAAGACTTATTTATAGTTCAAGATACATGATGTTTTATAAAACAACCACCTATACATGTTATGTTTAACTTTCACCTTGTACATTATCAACTTTGATCTTGTTCAATAGTTTCTAAAATATGTATTTTTCTCAAAACACTAGGTTACCTAACTTGGAATGTCACTTTAAAAAATAGGAGTTAGTATTCTCAAGTGAATTAAATATGAACTTAAATACCCCTATATCAGTGAGAATTGGCTAAATATTCATATACTATGAATCTATCCTCAAACCAATGTAGTTCACCCCGTTATGTGTATTTGTGTGTGGAAAACTATGAAATATGCTATATGAAAATGCTTGTAGTGATCTATTTTGTAAATTGAAAATTAATGCTCATGAAATGAAATTTAAATGCTTTAGACATATAATAATAATGATCATGTTCTTATTTTTAAATAATTAATAATATTCCACTATAGCTTAGTTGTGTAAATCATTTTCATTACTGTAGTGTGAGCTTTATTGATTAATTACATATGTTTCTTAGGTGGATAATTAATGAATTTTTATTTGTATTTATATAATATATTTTGAAAATATCTCACATAAGAGTTAAATGAATACCATAGGTCGATCGATACATGTATAAAAACTTATAAATTTTATTATTTTGAAGGTAAAGACACTAGAATAAGAGTTAGGACAATTGAGTTGATGATAGTGTCTTAATCTAGATGGTATTGTCCTAGAGGATAGAAAACTATTGAGGACATATAACTGTTAGATAGGATATAAATAAGGTTTCATGTATACTTTGAGCTATATGTGATCTACATCATAAAATTATATGGGTCATACTATATGATAAATAATTCAATAGGCATAATAATATGGAGAACACTAGCCTTGCAATAACATAAAGGTCATAATCTAAAGGGTTGATCTATGATTGGTATTTTTCAATTTTAACAGAGTAGCATATCATGTAAAATCATATTTGAATATTTAACCCTTCCATAATATATAGTCCAAATCAAGATAAAAACACTATATTGGCTCCTATATGAACTATGGGGATGTGATCTTTCCAAAGTCTACCTCAAAAATTGGCATGAGACACTGACCCCTTATATCTATATGGTGTTACACTATAGGTAGTATGCCACCATCATGTCATGTGAAACCTATATATTGTCACACATATGTATGAGATACCAAAACATGAGATGTACTATCTATGATTCATGATCCATGGTTATTATCTTGACATAAGAGACAAATAGTCTATGTGTATGGGTATTGAGATAACCTTGGTTTTTTACTGATTCCAGCATTGATGTCGTAGTATGGAGGTGACTTGGGCCGATTGATATTGACAAACTAAGTCCCCCATCTCTCCCATATATATGGTTGATGTCTATCCATGGTTATATGGATGGTCTAATGGAAACATAATATTACATTAATCAAGAGAAGGGCACACTATTATGTTAAGACACCTACACTACCACACTAGGTTATATTATTATGTTTAATGGCATTGTAGTATTCAATGAGCCCACCATACCAATGCAACCCATACTTAATAAAAACCCTTCAATTATGTCAATCAGTCAAAACTAACTATCATATCAATAGGGAAAGTATTATACATCATATCATGTTACCCACACTCATTCAAATAAGAAAAAAACATTGTATGAAATATTACCTTTTATTTGATGCAACTATAACATAAATTTGCACAAATTTAAATCCCACAACACATTTAAAATTTTCATAAGTTTCTAACCTCTATCATGAATTTATGTAGATTATCTTATTTGAACATGAATCAAAATAATCCTTTCATCTCAAAATGAATTTGAAAAATTTATTTAATTCATTGAGCACATTAAAAAATAAGCGAAAATCAATCTACAACATGTTATGTTAAATTAAAAGTAGTGCCATGACAAAAATTAGATAGAAAACACCTTTAAGGTTTATGATCAAGTTTAGATACACTTGTGGGAGAAAATAATGATAATACCATATTATAATATTCATCCACTTTTGTATCACCTTACACCATCACCAAAAAAATATGTGATAAATCTTTTGAGATCGATATTCTTTATTATATTGGGTTACATTTAATATTAAAAATAAAAATCTTGTACCATTAATTTACACCTTTTTTGCATAATTTATATGTTATAGAGACTCTTTAGTAGACAAATAAAAATTTAAAATGTAGTGACCCAAAAATACTATGTCAAGTAGTTGACACCCAATTTAAACATACATGTTGATATGAAATTCCTCTCTTTTATATAATCAAATTAGGTTACATGCCTTACTATGAAAAATGTTTCAAAAAAGTGTAGTTTTTATTTTTTACACATATTTTGCCATGGTTGCATGAAATGTGTAACATTTATTTTCATGCAGGATAAAATGATCTAGGAAGATCTAGGTCACTAGGTTTCACTATTGTTGCTTCTTGATCTCTACATTTACATCAATTTATTTGGCATCATGTTGAGCACCACATATTACTATAACATATTTAACCCACTCTCATAAATATCATATAACTATTATAATTTTAGTATTGTAGTTCACATTCTGTTAGTAACTATAGTTAATGACATCACCACAATAATTAGTTATAATGTGGTTGTTACCAATCCTTGTGACATTATAATTGAAATGTCATCTCCCTCCTTTGTTTATCAAATTAAAATTATATTATTTATATGAAGACATGCTATTAAATAATGATGTTAGGGAGTAAGTACACACCATACACCTAATATCTAATATATGTTATCGAACTTAGCAAAATAAAACTTTTATATTATAGTTATACATCGGTTGTCAATTTTCTTCTTTAATTTCCTTGTTCATTTTCACTCTATAATTTACATATACTTTATCATTCATAATTTTATTCCATATATAACTCCATAAATCAATTTTATCAGGTTTTCTACCAAATATTCTCTTGTGTGATGGATTATTTTCATTATTTATCATTTGCATTAGGTTTTCCACCAAATATTCTCTTTTGTGATGGATCATTTGTATTATTTACCATTTATCTAGAGGGATACATGTATAAAAAATTTATTATATTATAAAATATTTGAATCATCTACACACAACACATAAAATTTATGAGTAATAAATGAAATCCTTGATGCATGATAATGATGGTTATAATAAGATACTATGATGCCTACAATATAAGAGTAAGGTAGTTATGGTGGTGAACCATTTAATAGAGGAAGACATGGTTGAGCATGAGGTGGGCATTTATTCTACCTACACAACTAATATATGTGTGTCTTGCTAGAGAATTATCAAAAATTGCACAAAATTCCTTAGTTGTGTATTTTTACAAGGGGAGTATAAAATTGAAAATTTCCCTAACCTTTATACAAATATTACTCAAAATAATAAATAAAAAAGGGTACATGAATGATCTAGATAGCACAACTAGGATATTGATGGATTCCCAAGGAAGGTAAACACATATTTCTACATAGAACTAATTTTATTATCAATATGTACAATTGTGCCACAAATTAGCCATTAAAATATAAACAAAAAAGAGAAATTTTAATGCACACAACCCTCTATATTCATTGACTATCCTAATGGCATTTCCCAAATGTTAATATTGTAGGAAGAAATGGATGTAATAAGAAATATATAAGTTGAGCTCAATTATTATTTGGATATGGAATCCAAGGCAAGAGAGGATATCTATAAGGGACCTAGTGCAAGAGAGGTTTATGACATCTCTAATATCATTAATCTATGACTGACATAAGGAATTGTCTCACTTTTCAAGAATTGGTTAGAGAATAACAATGAAATTATAATTCAAAAATAACAATTAAGGGTGCACAAGGTTGAAATCATGTGAAATACCAATTATAATAAATATTTTTTAATTTATGCCACTTTTTTTGGGTATACCTTATGTGACATCTATTATACTAGATAAAAGCTGAGTATTCTCACCAAGGAGTCATGGTGCAAAAATGAAGAGGTAAACATCAAAAACTTATTCTTGTGTCCTACTCACAAACATTAATATTATCATCCAACTCCTAGGTATTTTTCATAATGTCTATGATGAAATTATAGAGGTAAAAAATAATTCCAACTTTGAAGTGAATAATATTTCCAAAATAGATGATTATCTTACCTACTCGGGAGACCTTAATGCTATAGTAATTAGTTCACATTTTTTTGTTTTTAGTTAACACTCTTTTAAAATTAATTTTCTTGTGTGAATTATAAGGTTTTTTATGCCCTTCCCTTAACATCACATTGGTGATGATACTTAGGAATATAAAAAAGTATTTTAAATTTTGTGTTACCCAAGTTGTACTTATGTGTATGATTTTCCCTTGGCATTGTAATTGTCATGATACCTAGTAATTAGACACCAGCATTAACTTATTAGTTTTTATTTTTCTAGGGTCTATATCAACCATGGATATCACCGTCATGTGGTAGGCCAAACCCCATGTATTGATAGGGTATATAAATTGAGTACCAACTATTTCAAAGGCCAATGTGGTGTTGTATTTTAAGTGCACAGTGATGTGATGGGATTTCAATCTCCAATACCTAGGGTTTTAATATTTGCCTTGAAGTTTGATTTTGATGACATTAACCTACTAAAATATGACAACTAGATTGGGAAAATTGGAACTAGAACCATTTGTGTGTGTCTATTAAATCATATTATTCCATAATATTATACCTTAGGTATAGAAATTTATTTAGAGGGATACCCTTATATAATCTTGTGAAAATATTAAACCCAATTGATCCATTTATCCATTCAACTTTGATGTATTTTTTAGTGGTTAGCGCCAATAATTTACTTTCTATGTACCCTTGAAACTAGGTTTAGTGGGCTATGGGAAAGACACTTCCTCCATAGTCATAACTCTAAAATGATGTGCCAAAACTATTAAATAGGAAATCAAGTAATAAATAAAGCCAAAATTTTATTTTTATTAAGGTTAAATGGGGGGATTTTTTTGAACTAGGTTCCCAAAACCCTAGGAGAAGAACAAAAATAGAAGAAACAAAGGTATACCATAGACCATAGGAAATACAAAGGCAAAATAGGGTTATGAAAATAAAAAAAAAACCAAGATACTACTAAAAAATATCAAAAATAGAAGACAAGAAGAAACAAGATCCTAATCCATGTCTAGATTACCCAAAACATCCTCCCAACAACTTTTCATCCTTTTGAGATTAGAATCAATTTGTAACAACTTTTCTTTGTCATATATTTCTGGAAACTTCTACATTGAACCTATTTGCCTATTCCTTTGCTATCAATCTTTGTGTCAAATAACTCTCCTATATGAAATATAATTTTCTCAACATTTTGGATCCCCTCAGTCATGGTAGCCTTGCTTCAATTCACTAGGAAAATGATATTGTTTTTAAGCTTTTCATTCTCATTCTCCAACATATCAACCCTAAATTAGAGACTTTGCATCTGTTGATAGTATTTTTTGGTAGCATTGATCTGATTCAATCTATCATTCTCCTAATGTAAAAAATTTACCTTCACTTTAAGGTCAATTAGTTCCCTTATGAACCAATACACGATGAAATTTTGAAGGTCCATTTCTTCAAAAATCTTATCACCATTTTTGTTACCCTTCAAATAACTAACTAAATTATTAAGATTCTCATTTAACTATTGATACTTATTTCTATAATAAATTTTACCATTATCCTTAGAGTCATCTCTAGTCTTCCTATTTATAGCTTCTATAATCTTAGGTTGAGATGTATTACGATATTTACTCAGGTCCCCTTATTGATAAGCATCTTCTAGTCCAACCCTACCTTCCTCAACTAAGATAGAGTCACCCACAATCTAACCTGTATTATCCTTCTTATCTAATGTATTAATTGGCTCATTGGGAGCCATGGCAATACTCCTCAGACATTTTTTGATATTATCTTTAATCTTAGTGGATTTAACCTCTGAAACTTTAGGATATTTTATAGCTAGGTTCTTGGAATATTTGAACTTTGAATTATTGCAAACACTTCTAGGGTACTTGATCTAAACCTTCTTAATATTCCTAATGTCCATAGGTTTATCCTCAACACTTTTCTTTTGAGGTTGAGAAATATATGGATTGAGATAATTCATGCCCTTGAAGTAATTATGGATTAAAAAAACAACCCATTCATGCCTAGGAGTAGGGTAATTACCATTTTTACAATAAAGCCTAAAACTTGTTCAAGTCCTTTATCCTAGTTTTAACCATTTTTGTGAATTACATGTGTGTTTAATTTAAAAACTTGTTTTTTTCCTTCCTTTTGAAAACCAAATTTTGAAATCCTTTTGATTGAAAATAATATTTGAGTTACAAAACAAACCCAAATCATATCCAAAACCTATAAATCATTTAATGTCTAAATTCAAGAAATCAAAAACATGTTGTCAATCATAATTCTTTCTACTCTTGGTCTTTCATATTTTAAATTTTGGGTCAAGCCTTTTTATCATTCTCACCTATCACTAGGCACATGTCTATGTTGAACAACCCTAGATTAAGGAATATACTTTTGTTAATGAGCATTTTAACTATGGTAAGCAATAACATCAATTTGATATCCATGAAATACATGATAATCAATAATAAGAGGTACCATACTAAGATTGGAATATCCATATATACATCTCACCTCCTTATCAAATCATTAAACATATTATAGACAACAAAGATGAGCTATTTATCAATGATTTGAGTGTAAAGGCTAAGCTTCCCTTGTATTTTGAAGTCATAAATTTATACCATGTTTTGATAGGAATGAATCAACATTCCCCTTCAAAGATCAAGATACATCACATGGTTCCCTAGGGAATAAAAAGGTCATCATAGGTTCAACCAATACCAATTCCAAAGGTTACATGGACAAAGGAAAATATATCATGAATGAAGGAACATCCCACCCAATCCATGTGTATTCTAGCAAGGCTCATGTACAATAATTAAACCAAGAGATTACCAATATTCAAGCCAACAACATAAATAGTCCCTTGATAAATCAATCTGTACATCTGAATAAAAGTAATTCTAGTCTCAATATAGGTTTAGCTCAAACCAATCTGAGTTCAAATGCATTTTAGACTTCACCCACCATTAATCCAAATCCAAATCATATTTTGAATGCTATTTCAAACTCACCAATCCATGATCTAACAAATCAAAATCCAGGTTTAAATGTTCATTCAATATATTCCATCATTCAATCTAATATAAAGATGAATTTGAATGTACATTCAAAATTTTCAATCAAAATTAACATGAAAATCTAAACTTGAATCCATATTAAAGTTCACAAGCCAGCCTACATCCCAATTTGAATGTTCATTCAAATTAACCAATCAATAATCAATGTCAAAATTTGAACATGAATACACATTTAAGTTAAAAAATCAACCCAAATCTGAAGTTGATTGTTCATTCAGATTCATGAATCAACAATAAAGATAAAAATCTAAACTTGAATACACATCCAAGTTTACAAATCAATCCAAATCAGAATTTGAGTGTTCATTCAAATTCCCCAATCAATAATCAACATTAAAATGTGACATTGAATCTATATTCAATTTCACAAGCCAATCCAAATTTGAGTTTGAAGTTATTAATTTCACTATAAAATATTAGGAAGCCATTGATTAGTTATCAAAGACACTAACTGCAACTGCGAATCCAATAAAGCATAGACGTGACTTTGCTTTAAATAGAGAAAGGGTTAGTAAAAAGAAATAGTTATACCTCAAACTTACATTTATACATGAAAAAATTACTAGTGTCAAGAATGAAGCTAGTGGCAGGTTTACAACCTTTAAAAAATTAGAAACATAAAATAAAGCCCATTGGGAAACACCACAAAACCTTTATCAATTAGTCAAAATAACTAAAATGAGAGTAGTTTCAAATAAACTCCATGTAGAAGTCATATAGTTAAGGAAACCATAATTTTTTGTCTATAAGTTAAGTGTGAAGCCTCTAATGGTTAAGTTAAAATCATGTTTCCATAGGGAAAAACTACATTGACATAGTTTGAAGCTACTTCAAGTCTAGAAGTGGTTATTTTATGAAAATTTGAAGATTTTGGCTGCCAAATCTCTTCACTAAGGAATGTGAAAGTTTTCCAAAGCACAATATAATCATAACAAGAAATTATTAATGGATTTAACTGACTATGGTCACAAAAAAATGTATGTATAAAATTGGATATAGAATTTTATACTAGGTACAATAAAAAAATCACAATTCCTAATTCAATCCAATCTATACAACACCTAAAGACTAAGAAAAGGAAGAAGGGTATACAAATTTAAATATAAATGAAATAAAAACAATTTTATAATTGAATAAAATAGTTTTCCTTATCCCTTGATGAAGTATATGCACTCAAATAGACTTGGATATGGTTGAAGATTGACAATGGATGTTTGATTGCTCTTGTGGAATCAATATTTGGACAACATTTTGTTATGAATGATTGATCATCAAAGCTATTGAATTTACATGTGGGTGTAACTTAATTTATAAGAGGTTCATGAGATAATGGGGGGATAAATTTCATCCATGGAGGATGAAATATCAACTATGGAGAGTTTTCTACAAATTAAAATTTCCTATAGATCTCTAAAAGGGATTGGGGAGTGGCTTTAGGAAGTTTATATCTTTCTAGAGTATATTAGGATTAATAAATGGTTATCAAAGAAGAATAATAAGGTGATTTGTAGGAGTGCTAGTCAAGGTAGGTGAGGGTAGGTGGTGAGGTACTTTATATTCATTAATAATTGTGCAATCTTTGATTATTGGACAAATGACATGATAAGAGAATGATTAATTAACGTAAAGGATGTTCTAAGGTTAATGTGATTTTGGAGATATAAGAATAATTTTAAGGGATGTAGATAGTGTTATAATGATGTTAATGTGTAATGATGCTTATAATTATATAATTATTTGAAGTAAATGATTTTAGGTTTTTACATTCCCTTTGATATTCATCTCATGACTGCATTGTGCAAGAGGTGAAATTAGGATACATGAACCTTTATTTTTGGAAAATGAAGAGATGATAGTCATAATAGAGGATGTGTTTTATATTTTGAGATTATCTATAATAGGTACTAGAGTTATTTGATAGTGTTAATGGTTTGGATTACATTTAATGAAGCCATTGATATATGATTTGGCATGATTGAGGAAACCAATACACTGAAGGAGATATTACCATTTTTCTTACAAATATTATTTTGTTAGTTATTACATGATTGTGTAAATATTTGTGTATTGATGATAAATTTTATAGCTATGTCTGGGAGTGTAGTGTTTATCTCTTATCATATTTTTGAAATTATGTGTCATATTGAGAAACACTTTACCAAATATTCTTGGGGTCATATGATGTTGGCTCACTTGTATTTTAATTTGTAAATATTTATTTACAAGGGCCATTTTAGTGGACTAGGATTGACCACTATTTTACACTATTGGCATTACAAGAATACTTATGTGATATAACTTGTTGGAGGTCCAACCCCCAAATGTAAACTTATATGTGGGTTAGTAGGAAGTGTATGTTGGTTCTCGATTGCACATTACCATCGCTCAACCTCACATACCTTGAAAAGGGGTGGGGGTGCAAATCAAAGGTGAAGAGCCACTTGAGATTTCATTGGAGCCATGGAGAGCTCAGCACCTTGAAATAACTGAATAGGGACAATGATCGAGAGGGGTTTGATAAAGGGTATGGTTAGTTCCCTATTACTTTTGGACCTAGTTGAACCAAGGTGAGATGAGCTACGGGGGTAGCTCATTATAGTGAAGGGAATTTAAATCTTCAACTTTTATGGGTATTTGTAGTTAGGGAAGAGGTGATATGACCAAAGCATAATTAGACTCATACACTCCACTCAGGAAGGGCTATCAAATAAAATGTATGAATGTATTATGTCATATGAGAGCTACTTAAGACAAATGAGAAAATGGATAAAATATTCAATGTGGATATTGTTGTTGAATGATACTAAATAAATGAGGAATGCAGTGTTATTATTTTGAGTACATAAAATGAACACACTTTAGGTAAACAATGTATAATGCATCTGTTGTGCAAACAACACTTATAGTATGCAAACTATATGTTATATGCGGGGTAGAACATGGTAGGACAATGTTTATATGAATAGATTTATACAAAGATGTGAAGGGATAATAAATAAACATGGAGGGATTCACAAAATCATGATATCATATTTATCAATAGATGTTTGCTTGATTTTGTAGACAACTAGGAAAAAACTACACATAGATGGTCCTTGAAAAATTACAAGCAACACTACAAGTTACACCTCAAGAATTCTTTCCTATTGTATTTGTGAGCCGAAGACTACCCTTAAAAAGGCTATCAATACTTTATTCCACAAAACCTTAAAATATAAAGGATCTTATTTTTTGGTTGCACCTTCTAAATGAATACTATAAAGAAACATACACCAGACAACCAATCTATCTGTCTTATGAAAAGAAACACTGCACTTAAACAACAAGACATAATTGTAACCATGAACATATTTTATTCATTCACTGAGAAAGGATCGATTACAATATATTTATTTAAAAATTAATATCATGAGACACTATGAAAAATGACTCTATAACAAGGTAATATCATGGATGATCTCAAATCTTGCCAATAATTTTACAACTGAAATTGATTTGGCACAAGGGCACTACATAGGGATGACTCTTTGAGCTATATTTTCTATACTCAAATTTTATCTGACCTTTATAAAGGGATATACCCCATTTAGTTATACAATTTCATAGCCACACTTGGCATATTATACAATGATACCCTAGCTAGAAGATTCTTTTGTGGGCTTGGGGTTTGTTGAAATGAACTTGATTCTTTGGAATTGCAATTGTGCTCTCATGATCATGAAATATATTATTCCCCACTATAGAAGAATATTTATAGTTATGTACACATAAAATAAAATCACAAGGGATGAAAAAAACATTGTCAACTTGTGCAAATAAGCAAAGATGTCCCTTTCTTAAATAAAACAAACTCTGAAAGGGACGTGCCACTATCGGATAAAGTACAATGGTTTCCAAATGGAAAAAGAGAAAAAGGGACAAAAAGGAAGAAAAGGACAAGAAGAGAAAGGGAGGTATGGAATGATTTTAATTTTGGAAATAAATCAGGGGTATCTAGTCATGATGTAGAATCCATGGTGATGATTGTGTCCTTTACCAGCTTGTTCTTGTATGTAACAAACTTTACAATCATAGTGGCGAGGATATTTCTATCTAGGCCCACTTGATGCTTTAATTTTGCATTATATTATTCTATCCACTTGGTGGTCCTCTAGTGAACTCCCTATTTTTTATGAACCAATGCCTCTAACTAGTCATAGGACTTTTCAAGTGATACTAGGTCCCTTATCTTTTGGCTATTGAAGGCTGCATGGGGTGCAATGATGAGGTTATTCATATCATCCTCCAATAATTATTTTGTCAAGTCCACTACACCATCAAGCTTCACCATTTCTCTTAGAGTGGCCTCAATTTCTATCCATGCAGTCTTGAGAGACTTCTCTTCTCCTTTTATATCAAAGGCACCATCCTTGAGCATGGATAACCTATGTTTTATGGCCAACTAGAATTCTCTAGGCATTTTAAGATCATCTAAAGAGACAATATTTTTTGATACTAAAGCATATTTACCCATATTACATATCTCATCTATTTTGGGCCTGAATGCTTCCCAACTTTTGATATCAACATCATATACAAATACTAATGAGTTACACTCTCCTCATCTATTTGTCTCATTATGAAGCCATTCCATATTTGTATGAATGCCTTATTTGGCTCAGGCTATCAAGTCATGTTGTCCATCTTTTGGTATTCAAATCCTCACTACAGGTGAAGTCTAGTGATCTAAGGGGGATAAGTGAAGGGTCGAGAGTCTGGATGGTAGTTGGAGTCACTTCCTGAGGCTCACTAAGTAACTTTTTCAAGTACTATATCATAGCTTGGTTTTCTAAGTTTAGCTCTTCTATGGTGGCTTTAACTTTGTCTATTCTATGTGTCACCATATCATCTAGGACTTGTCAAGTATGTTTCAATTCCTTCCTTGATGGCTCCCTATGATTGTAACTGTATATGGAGTAACTCTCTAGGGGAGAATTATTTTTTAGTGCATCAAGAGGAGGAATGGAAACTTAAACACTCCTTTCCCATTTGTTAGTAAATGTCATCCATGCATGCATTTTGGCATTCTTCAGTGGCTTAGCCTCTTGTTTTTTAATAATTTTTACTATGTCAATATCCCCTATTTTTCTCATCACGTCCTTTTTTTCCATCACCTAGTTTATAAACCAAATAAGGGGCTTGGTGTGGAAACCTGCTAAAGTTGTAGATGCTAAGGATGGTCTTGTGGTAGTGATGAGTGATGCCAATGAGGAAACAACTACCAAGAACACCACTAGCTTGGGAGGATGACTCAACACAAAATATTATATGTCCTCATTACTTTCCTATGTTTTCTTTTCTTCTTTTAGGACTAGTTCTACTTGCTCAAAAATTTCAAATTCAAACCTAGGCTGGTGGGACTCCACACATAATTTGTCAATGGAGCTCACCTTTTCCATGGGTTAGATAGAGGATATAATAATGGCTTCTCCTTCCTTATTATTTTGGGCCATTGGGTTTGGAGAGGCTATGGTTACTTCCTTGTCATATTTGGGTGACTCTTCACTAATCATGGCCTCAAAACCTTTATTTTTCTCTAGGTCATGCACCTTGATGGTGGGGAGGACCCCTCAGGGGAATTTAATTAAAGTATCACCCTTTGGTGCTCCCTCTTTGGCACCTTTATTGAAATTTGGAGTTGTGTGGGTGCCCATTTGTAGGTTTGATCCCTCATCTCCTCCTTTATCCTTTTCTTGTTGTCCCACCTTTACAGTACTAGTGGGGGACTGAATGTCATCCCTAGGTTCACCTTGATCCCTTTCATCTAGCTTTGGGGTGTCTTCAACTTCACTAGCCTTGTCCTACCCAGGTGACTTAGAAATAACATTCTAGATAAATGCCTCTATCTCTAGGGAGTGGATCTCCATTTTAACAAGGGCCTCTACTTGGGTAGCCACCTCAAATCCAACCTCTACAACATCATCAAAAAATAAAGGATCATTTGGAGCCTTGAACCCTTCCTCATCACTTTCACCTTCTTCTATTATAGGTTCCCCCTCTATATATGCTCCCTCTATCAAGATCCTTGATGGGGTACGATGCTTCTCCTTATGGGTTCTTTTCCTAGTTCTTACCTTAGGGGGAGTAAAGGCATGTTATTTCTTCATTACTTCTACTATTGAACTTTTTTCATCTAAGTCCTCCCCCTCCATCATATCCTTGACCCTCTATGTGTAAGAAGCTTGATCTTATCTTCTCTTTAGTGGGAACTCTTTGTCGATCGAGTCCTTGAAAACAACTATCCTCTGCTTGGTCAGAGACTTGATTGAAGGTTGGAAGGATTTCTTAACTCTATTTTGCTTTGGTGGCTCTTCTTGTTCCTTGCCTCCCCTCTTCCTTGAATTTAATTTTTTACAAGGCTCAACTGTAGCTTGTTGTGTAGGTAAGATAGGTAGGATTCATACTTGACTAGTCATACGAGGGCCATTGAGATGTTCAACACCATCAAATCTTCCCTCTCTAAAATTGATATGGGAGTGGCACTAGCTAGTGTGACCTACCCCATGATAATTTTATCCCAATTCTTAACTAATCTCATTATTTTTGAGAAAGACAACCCAACCTTAGATTTTTCTATAATCATCTTCTTAGCATCCATGGGTTTGGTGAAGTTAATGTTTCTGAGCTTTCTTTTCCCCTTGCTTATTGTAGATGATGATGGGGCTAGAGGGTCATTATTGTATGTAGGGAGGAAGGCATTTAATTTATTTATCTTTCTTAACTCTTGGAGGGTAGGGGTTTCATATGTCTCAAGGTTGATTCCATGTTCCTTCAACCATTTGAAGGTTCTCCTCATTATCCATGCCATTCATTAGGGGATAGAGTCATCTTCATGTATAGTGAAGTTTGACTAAGAGATAGATTGGGATTCAATAGTATCCCTATTTTATGTAGAGGAGAGTGTCAAATTTTCATCAACCATGTCCTCAGGGATAGAAGTAATGTTTTAGGCTATGACCTCCTACACAGTTAGCCTCAATATTCCCACTTTTGAACATCTTCCTCAATGGGGTAGTTAGACCAAATGTCTTCATAGTGAGATTGATTTAATATTACATTTATCACCATGTTCACCAACCACTTCATGTCATAATTGAGTTGGGGTGACATCTTATCAAATGTATACATGCTCATTTCTTCCTCCAACCCCTTTTCCTTGGCCATTGAGGGGCATGTGTAATACCCAATTTTCATAGGGAATTTGAAAGGGTTATTGATCTTTTTGGTGGCAATCATCTCATGTAGAGGCATAATTTTTTGGCTTAGCTCCATGACCACCAATTTTTCATCCACATATCTTAGGAGCTTGTGAGGTGCCCCCTCATAGCTACTAACCTTGATGTATGTGAATGTCTAAAATTGAATGTATGTAGCCCCATATTTTTCTATTTTTTGCTTAGCCATAGTATACATTTTGAATGGCTCGGTAGGGGGTAAAATATACTCATCATGGGGGTGAAAATGTAGTTATACACCTTGAAAAAACTATTCTTAGACCCTTTTAGGGTTACCTCATGATATATCTCATAGATTCTCATCCCTGTGGGGTTCTTGGTAAGTCCCTAAAAAACCTTATTGTGAACCAAGCTATACATTAGGTAGGAAGACATATAAAATGTACCTTCAAATTCCTCTTTAGAGAGGATGGCCACATGAAGGTACATCATTTTTGAATGCAAATTTTCACTAAGGATGGTGACCTAGTCAATCCTCCTTTTCCCTTCTAGCATGCATAGCATGATAAAAAACATCCATGTCTCAAACTTCTCAATAGTGGGTATCCCATAAATTCTAATAGCTATGGATATAACACACTGAGCTAGCTCATTGAATTATACCAATTCAAAGTTATTTGACATCCTTGAGGCCTTTTATCTCTTCTTAGCCAACCAACATGAGTTCATGATGTCCCAGATAGCTCTCTCATCTTTGTTGGCATTCCTCAACACTGAGTGTGATACTTTCTAGTTAAGGGGTAATGTCGAGCATGGTGATGAGGGCTTCAAGAGTAAAGGAGCATATCATTGAATGAATATGATTGACAATGGTTTTGGTATCTAGTTGATTTTATCGAGTACATGTTATGATGAGCTTTAGGTATGGAGCAGGCAAGGGAAATGTTGCTACTGGTGTAATTTAGCTCATGACAACATTAAAAATTACTTATGGGTGGTTAGGGTGTTGTAAGATAATAAATAGGGCCTTGAAATCCAAATCCATGACATTAGTGTCCTTGATTGAGTCCAAGACTAATACGATGTTTCCCTTGGATGTTTTTGAAGAAGTTGCCATCTTTTTTCAAGTCTCTTATTACTATATTAACTTAGAAATAAGCTTATTTACACTTAAAGACTTCTCAACTAAGCTCTCAATTTCATCTTAAAACACTATATAGAAAGGTTTCCAAACACTTATTGTTATTACTGAAGGCTACACATAGGTAGAAATGGAGACCTTTTGAGACTCATACTCTGATTCACTATTTTTGTTTTATTCTTTACTCTAGCACACTTAGTTGCTTGGAAGCACAAATCTTTGGATCTGCATGCAAAGGATGAGTTCAAATGAAAAATAAAACTTAATTATAATCCCTTGCATTTTATAATTAGGGTTACCATTAATTCTCCAAGATGAGGTGGCTAATGAACACCTACCCCATTAATTACTTGAGCCTCATTTAAAAAAAGGAAAATGTAAGGCCTCCCTTGTGTGCCAAGTGACCTTCCTTTTATAATACGTGGAAAAATATGAGTGAATAATATATTTAAACCATTCTATTCAAGATATTATGGAGTTTAACACCTTTTAACTTATTATGATCCTCTGGTGATATAGGGTAAGAAGTCCTAAATTATCGTTGATACCAAGGATACTAATTGAAATGATAATTTTTTTTGAAAAAAATTGGGTGTTTATGCCTTTGGAGACTCTTTGGAAAATGTCCATAAAAGTAAGTGAGGCAATCTCCAAAAAAGGTCTCAAAGCTGACAAACACCTAAGCACCTCCACATGGCACAAATATTCTTTATAAAATCAGATATATGGGCCTTAGGGATTTTAAGCATCGTGCCCACTAAAAAGGTAAGTGGTGTTTGAGGGCCCAATACTCTACAATGTGTCCAAATCAAAAATTAATATGAGGTTGTGTCCACTTCTTCACTTTACACAAACTTTCAAGAAAAGGGAAGAAGTGAAAAATCTTTCCATCCCCTGAATCTTACTCCTAGGGGTCCCTTGAGTCAAATACATATCTTTCATTCAGTTCATTAGAACACTCCTCACCTTAATCACCAAAACACATAGGTATAGCTTGTTACTTTTATCTAGGATACTGACATATCTCTTCTCCTGAGGGCAAAAGATCCAAGCTTGTAAAAATACTTGGTTACACCCTCCTTTTTTCACTATAGATTCTCATGTCATAGGATATTTTCTCCACATGATGCAACTCTTTAATCTCTCCTAAGCCTTTCTAGGGTATTTTCCATCTTTGTTAAATGTCCCTATAGATTCATCTAATCATGATGATAGACATGATTGGTCAAACTATATGTCCCAGCCTCTTCTCCTGATGAGGGAAGGCAAGAAACTAAAACATTGAAACTCACTTAGCTCAGGCATAAGGAATTCATCGTACAAAGATCCAAATTTCTCTAGCATAATTTTAGGCACTAACATAGGCTCATACTTAGGGATAGGTACCCTCAATAGGTATATAGAGAACACCAGACTGGTCATCTATCCATAGGGATATGGAGTCAATAAGAAATATACCATGGGTGAATCACTATTTTAATAAGGAAACCAATCAAATGAAAAAGGATAGGGGCAAATAAAAAAACAAAATGATCATGGGGACCATAAGAGAGAGAATTATATACATATGTACATGGGAAAATAGAGGTTCAATGTAAGAAATGCTTGAGATGTCTTCTATTTACTATCAGCTCAAAAATATCCCCTTTGATATATCTAAGATAGAAGGTATAATTCCCTATCTAAAAGTTGATGGTGTAGGGACCCATCTAAAGAGAATCAAATTTTCCACGCTTTTATTTGTCTTCATGTCTACTCTCCTAGATCAGAACTAGATCACTGACTTGAAAAGTTCATGGAGTAAATTTTCTATCAAAAATCTTCTTGAGATGCTCCTTAAACTTTATGTGCTTTTTATGAGATTGCCTCTTAGATTCATCACATTTAATGATCTGGTCAATTCTCCCTTCATAATGTCTTATTTTTATTCCTAACTTAGTCATTTATCACATGATATAATATGTAAGTAAATGTATATTTAAAGAAAAAACAACTTGGGTCCCATACACGAGCTCAAATGGGCTCTTTTTAGTGAATCTATTCAAAGTCAACCTATCCACCCAAATAGCAAACTTCAACTGCTCATCCCATTTTCTTTTGTTGTCAACTAGAGTCCTCTTGATAATTTTTAATAAGTTTTTATTACTAGAATCTTCTTGTCCATTTCCTTATGGATTATGGTTGGATGCATATGCTAAGGTAGTCCCATAATCCTCACACAATGTATTCAACTATTTATATCTAAATCACATAACATTATTACATATAATCTTGATTGGTACAATGAACTAACAAATAGTATTATTCAATAATAAATCTATGACTACCTAGTGGGTTGATCTCTTAGTAAGAATTACTTCAACCCATTTTTTAAAGTAAAAAGTTGCCACTATTATCCATTAATGACCATTTCTCAAGGCATCTAATATTTCACCATAAAATCCATCCCCCATTATTTGAAAGTTCCCTCAACAAAGATCAGCTATAGGGGAAGTGATTTAGATGCCTTTATTCTTCCAGAGAACAATTGAAATTCTTCACATTTTCTAACCCAAGTAGTTACATCTTTGAATAATGTAGGCCACCAATATCCATACCTCAAGATCTTGTGTGTAGTGACCTTTGGGTCAAAATGGATACCACACACACCACTATGCAATTCTAGAATTATTAGAGAGACCTCATTTTCCACTAAACATCTCAGTATAACACCATCTGGGTTTCTCCATGTGAGGTCATCCTACAATATAGTATACTTTTAGGACACCAAATTCAATGTTATTTGATTCTTCTCTAGATGAGGAGGACAACTTAGAGTCTTTAGATAATGCACTATGTTTCTATACTATGGGGATCTGATATAATTTGATCCACAATTATCTACCATTATTTCTAGATTATTCACCTTCATGGCTTCTAAATTTTCCTCAATCATCAACTTTTCTAAACCCATTCTCATAATGAGCTTTGTGGTCTATATCTCCAATTCATATTCTTGCAGTTTATTGAGCCATCAACACCTCTTATCAATACTTTCATTTTGAGTTAATATGTTCTTCACCATAGTGTGAGGGACATAGGAAATAATATATGAACTCAAAACATAGGACCTAAATTGTTTTATATCTTTCAAAAGAGTGAAGAATTGCTTTTCCATTATGGTATATCTAAGCTCAGATCCTTGAATTGCCTTGTTGAAAAAGGCAATTGGTTTCTCATGACCTTCGTCATTCTTTTGTAATATCACTACATCAATGGTATGTGTAAAGGAAAACGAAAAGATTTGGAACTCTTTTTGATAGTTTAGGCTAATAAGTACCACAACCATTTTCAAGGATACCTTGATGTCTTGGAATGACTGGGCAGCCTTTTCCTTCCACTTTATAGTTTTATCCTTCTTCAACATTGAAGTGATCGATAAAGTAATATCTAAAAATTTGGAAACAAACCATCTAAAAAAATTAATTTGGACAAAAAAGGATTGAATACCTTTCTTAGTCTATGGGATGGGTACTTTATCGATAGCCTCCACCCTCTCAAGATCTATCAAGACACGTTGTTGGGATATAATATACCCCCAAAACTTCACCTTTTGTACCCCAAAGTGGTACTTTTTAGGATTAAGGGAAATATCAAACTCTCTACACCTGACTATCATTTGTTCCAAATGTGCCAAATGGTCACTTCTCTTTTTAGAGTATACTGTAACATCATCTTGATATACAATAATTAAATTGTTGATTAATCTAGTGAAGGATACATCCATATCTCTATATAAAGTGCTTCCTACATTCATTAAACCAAAAGACATTCAAATATACACATAGGTACCCCATGGGGTGGTGAAAGTAGTCTTGGACCTTTCAGACTCCTTTACCACTACTTGGTTATAACTAGAAAAACCATCTAGAGTTGATAATAGGTCAGATCTAGTGAAATCTTGGAGCATGTTATCCATGTTAAGAAATTTATAACTATATTTTAGAGATACCTTGTTTAAATTTATGAAATCAAAACAAAGCCAAATGTCTTCATTCTTCTTCTTGACAGGGACTAGGTTTTCCACCTAAGATGAATATCTGATGGGTTGAATGATCCCACCATAGCTTAATTTCTTCAAATCTTCCTACATCTTAGCAGCCGATATGGGGTTGATGGGTCATTAATTTTTGTGGAATGGTTTTTTATCAAGGTGAAGAGGAATAACATGTTGGAATATATCTTCTCGATAAGCTTTCAGCTCTGAATATGACCATGCTAGAAAATCTTGGTACTTATTTAGTAACATAATAAATTGTCCCTTTTCTTTATCACTTAAATGAGTGCCTAGCCAAATATTCCTTGGATTTTTTTCTATCCCAATGTTAACCTTAGTTACATCCCTTGACATGGAAATGTTTCTAGATTTGACTCAATCAGCTCCATCAAAGGTTGCTTCAAGACTAACCAATCCCCTAGGGATGGTGTTAGTTCTAAGATAGATTATTTATTTTCAATACAAGATTTCCTTCCAATCATAGACATAGATCATATAATCCTAGTCTATGATAGTTCCCTGAAATTCCTCTATGCAACATGGGAACCTTTTTATGTGGTCATCATCATCAAAGACTTGCCAATGGTTAATATTGTCTAGAATAGAGGGCCTTACCAATGTTTTAATTGGATATTCATAATTGGAATTTATAGGCTTAATATTCAATTATTTATCTCTCTTGGGGAGAGCATATACCAAATTATTGAGATCTTGAGCATGGTATTGGATGTCGAAAGCATCGAACCATTCTAGACAGTCCCAGACAACATTTTGGTACTACTTCAACCTCTTCTAATTCATGGTGTAAATAGCCTAAAGCTATTTAAAGACTAACTTAGAGTCACCCTTTACTAACAAAATTTTTAATCCATACTCGTAGGTGATTTAGAGGCCTATAAAAAGTGCTTCATATTCTAAAATATTGTTTATTCACTCAAAAGCCAATTGAAAGGAGAACTTAAAAGTTTGGCCCTTAAGAGTATAGAAAACAAATCTGACCCCATTTCCAATATTAGAACATGCTCTATCAAAATTCATAATCCAAATTGAATATTCATCTTGGATAATAGCATTATGGGGCATATCTATAATCTTGACATTTCCCACAAAGCTCTTGATATTTGTGTCTACATACAACACTTCATCCAACTGGTACTTGGGGTCTTCCAAGATATGAATCATTATTGGTTCTCAATTTAGGTGAATCATTTTCCCATTTAAAGGTATTTTGGCATAATATAAATCCATCTAAACACTACCAATAATGCTAGCAACCTACTTTCTAGAGAGCAACATAACCAACTTAGGTGGACAGTCTATAGTAATGACATCTATTCTTAAGAACTTTTTGGTGTATTATGAAAGTTGTACCACCAACCCTTTTACGACACCAATAATAGGCACTTCTCTAGAATCCATGGCAAGACATCATCCATAAACTATAGTTATTATTATGCATAATTAATTTAGTACAGCTAGTGGCATAATGTTATAGGATGTGCCAAAATCAAACATGCAATTATGGATGATCAATCCACTAATCATCAAGGTGGTATAGAATGGGTCAACATCCATTTGGATCTTTACCAATGTCATTCCTAGGTACACTTCCAAATTCTACTTGAAAGACTTTGGGGCATTCTTCTTTTCTTCTGTGAGAATGAAGGGAGGATTTTTCTTAGTAATTTTATTGGTAGTGACCTTTTATATGAACCCTAAATATTTAAAAGCTCTCCTTCTATGCTCCAATATCCTAAGTAGCTCCATAAAAGGTATTGTGACCTTCAACTAAATCAGTATGTAGGCAATGTCACAAATACTGTATTTGGGTAATGGAGTATTATCATGTAAACTTGTGACATTTTCACTTGAAATATACCCTTCTAGTGCTAGGGAAACATAAATAGGAGAGAAAATACTTTTTACTTCATTCTTCAAAGGAGGATTCCTAGGCTCATCCTTATTATGAATTATAGACATAAAAGGGGTTTAATTTTTGGCTTGGGTACCTCTAAGTTTAGCATGATAAGGTGAAAGACCAGACTTAGTAGGATTTTGGACCTCTTTAGTTCCAACAGTTATTTTTTATTTGGTCTCTTCCCTAGAAGTAGGAATACCTTCATCTTTTAGGGAAGTATTATGATCCTTATTTATTAGATTATACTCCTTTTCTTGGTAAATTATAGCATGAATCATCAACTGTCAATCCTTGATTGATGGGGGAGAGTCCCTATACTTCTATTTCATCATTGATCTCAAGAATTCAAAACCATGAACTAACAACTCATATTCATGCATCATATTGATTTCATAGACAAAGTCTAGGGATAAAACTCTTACCTTTTCACATGCATCCTATAATTCTTGAGTAGTGAAATACCCATTAATTACACTCATGGAGAAAGAACCATTACACCTAGTTCATCAAAACTAAAAATAAAATAATCATAGGCTAGGGTGTCCCCGTAGTCTAGGACTGATAGGGTACTTACACCTTCTCCCCTGAAGATGTAACTCTCCACCTCATAGAAATATACTATGTAGATGTCATCTTCATCAGATGAAAATTTATAACCAACTACCTCTAAACCACCTTCAGAGGTTTTTCTACATGGGGGGCGAGGAAGAAAACACTTATCACACTAATCAATGTCAATATCAACTATGTTAATATTTGTATCCAAAATATCTACCACATCCCTTCTGGCCCCCTGAGTATGATTCCTGTCATCCTTTGCCAACCCATTTCCTTTATCATTATTTTTATTTTGGAAAGGTGGTATACCCTAACCTTGATATTGGGGATAATTTTATTCCTCTCTCATATCATCATGATTGGAGTACCCTGTGATAATCCCTTCTCATCTCTAACTAGCTTGTAATAGATTTCCTTGACCATAGTGGCCAAGGTTTTCATTATTTCCTCCAGTTCCACTCCTTTGTGGGAGGTTTGTGTTTTCTCAGGGTATACCAGCTTGACATTAGCCCTTTTATTAAAAGGCTTACAAATAGCTTTGATGTTATTTTCTATTTGAATATAAAAATTAAAAGACATCCTCAGATTTGTGGGAGCCTTGTGTCTAAGATAATAAGCCACTTTCATTTCAAATGAATCACAATACATAATTAGATAAGTGACACCATTGGGCTTGATATCCTTAGGCAACCTCCTCAACACCTTATTGAACCATGAATTGAAATCCTTCACACATTCATTGAAGTTATTTTTGAGGTTCTTAAACTTGGCAAGAAAGAATCAGGGGTCTATACTCTCACCAAACTACATCTTGAATGCATCAATCATTTATTTTTAAGTATCTATAGATCCATCAAGGAGGGAATTTAATCACTCATGAGCCTCATCCTCAAGTGTGTTAATGAATATATTTATACACACATCCTCCAAGCCAATCTCATAGTCCTTAATAACATTTAAAAAGGATTTCAAATGTTGTTCCCCATAAACCATGTTATTTCCTCAGAACTTAGGTAGGGAATTTCTAATATTGACAAGGAACTTATTGGAAAAATTGGGTATACCAGTGAAATTGATGGGTCTAAATATTGGGATCATGAATGGTCTGCACCAATTACCCAAATCTTGATAATCCTCTCCATCATTTTCATTATCTACATTAAACATCCTCTTTCTTAAGTCATAGTTTCCCATTTCTAAATCAGATGATGAAGGAAAAATGGAGGGAATTTGAGACTGAAAACTATTCAAAGAAATAGAAAGAGGGGAAATGCTTATTTGGGAAGAGGGAGCATGACTCCTAGGAGGTTTAGAAAAATCGAAAGCACTTTAGTACCCTTAAACTCATGGGATGTTAAAGAAAAAGGGGTGTATGTGAAGAGGAACAAACTGATCTAGTCCTAATTGATATCCTAATCCCTGACCCATAATAGGTTTCCAAACTTGTTTTATTCTAGATGGGAATTTCAATCCAGGACAAGCTCTTTTGAAGGATTCCTTTGGAAATAAGATCTAGTACCCTCTAGTTTTACATAGTTGAAGATAATGTTTAGAGATAAATGAAGGTACAAATAACAGGTACTAGTTCTTTAAAATTGTGATAGAATGGAGTCACCACTAGAAAGAAGGATTTTAAACCAACAAAACTAGGTATAACTATGGAGATATGTTAGTTTTTACACATTGATAACAGTCTTCAAAGATGTTAAACATATTTACACAAACAAGGGTAAATGTTTCAAAGAGAATTATGAGATTACCAATATAACATAGGCAAGCAACTCAACTTGGAAATAGGGAAAATAAAACACTTAATATTTTTTGATAATCGGGCTCATAACAAGGGTGATAATGTCCTTGAAAATGGCACTAGAAAAAGCCTATTGGTTCTTGGTTACACACTGTTGTCACTTGGTCTCACATGCCCTACAAAGGGGGGTGCAAGTTGAAGGTGAGGATCCACTTGAGATGTTGTTAGAGCTATGGAGGGCTCGACACCTTGAAAGAACTGAATGGGGACAATGACTGGGAAGGGCCCAACAAAGGGGATGGTTAGTTCCCTTCTATTTTTGGCTCTGCCTGAACCAAGGTGAAAGAACCTATGGGGTTAGATTGTTCTAGTAAAGGGAATTTAAAACTTCAAGCTTTATGGGGATATGTAATTAAGGAAGAGGTTATATTATCAAAGCATAAATACACTCACACACTACACTCAGGAAGAGTTGTCACACAAAATTCATGATTGCCTTATGTCATATGAGAGATACTTAAGACATATGAGGAAATGGTTGTGATATAAAATGTGGAGATTATTTTTGAATGAAAAAAAATAAATGAGGAATTTAGTGTTAGGATTTTTAGAACATAAAATGAACACACTTTGGGTAAAAAATGTATAATGCATCCATTAGCCAAGCAACACTTATAGTATGCAAGATATATGTTGTATGCAGTGTAGAACAAGGTAAGACAATGTTTATATGAATATCTTGATAAAATGATGTGGAGGGATAGTAACTAAACATTGAGGGATTCACACAATAATGATATAATATTTATCAATAGATGTTTGTTTGATTTTAGAGATAGCTAGGAAAAAACTACTCACAGATGGTCCTTGAAAAATTATGATCAACACTATAAGTTATGCCTCAAGAACTCTTTCCTATTGTATTAATGAGCCCTAGACTACCCTTAAAAAGGATATAAATTATTTATTCCCCAAAACTTTAAAAAAAAAAGGATCTTACAGTTTGGTTGCACATTCTAAATGACTACCACAAAGAAACATACACCAGACAACCAATCTATTTAGCTTGCAAAAAGAAACAATACACTTAAACAATAAGAAAAAATGTAAACCATGAATATATTTTATTCCTTCACTGAGAAATTATTAATTACAATATATTTCTTAAAAAATTTATATCATGAGACACTATGCAAAATAACTCTATAATAAGGGAACATCATGGATGATCTCAAAGTTTGCCAATGATTTTACAACTGAAGATGATTTGGCACTAGGGCACTACACAGGGATGCCTCTCCAAGCTATATCTTCAATACTCAAATTTTATCCAACCTTTGTAAAGGGATAGACCCCCTTTAATTATACAATTTCATAGCCACACTTGGCATATTCTATAAAGATACCCCAATTAGAAGATTCCTTCATAGGCCTAGTGTTGGTTATAATGAGCTTGTTTCCTCAAACTTGTAGTTATGCTCTCATGATGATGAAAGATATGATTTCCCATAATAGAAGAATATTTATAGTCATGTACACATAAAATTAACTCACAAGGGACAAAACTAAACTTTTTCCACTTGTGCAAAGAAACAAAGATGTCTGTTTCTTAAATAGAACAAACTTTGAAAGGGACGTGCCACTATTGGGAAAATTACAATGGTTTCCCAATGGGAAAAGAGAAAAAGGGACAAAAAGGGAGAAAAGGATAAGAAGAGAAAGGTAGGTATGGAATGATATTATTTTGGAAAATAAATCAAGGGTATCTAGTCATGATGTAGAATCCACAATGATGACTATGTACTTCACTAGCTTGTTCTTGTATGTAACAAACTTTGCAATCAGAGTATTGAGGATATTTTTGTTTGGTCCCACTTGATACTTGAATTTGGAATTATATTATTATATCCAATTGGTGGTCATTTAGAGCACTTATTATTTTTTATCTATCACTGCTTCTAACTAGTCATAGGACTTTTCAAGTGATACTAGGTCCCTTATCTTGTGGCTATTGAAGGCTTCATGGGGTGCATTGATGAGGTTATTTAAGGAATCTTCCAACAATTATTTTATCAAGTCCACTACACCATCAAGATTCACCATTGCTCTCAGAGTGGCCTCAATTTCTATCCTCGTAGTCTTGAGAGACTACTCTTCTCATTTTATATTAAAGGTGCCATCCTTGAGCATTGCTAACCTATGCTTTATGGCCAACTGGCATTCTCTAGGCATTTTAAGATCATCTAAAGAGACAATATTTTTTTATACTAAAGCATATTTTCCCATATTACATATCTCATCTATTTTGGGCTTGAGTGCCTCCCAAATCTTGATATCATCATCATATACAAATGCTAGGGAGCTACACTCTCCTCATCTATTTATCTCATTATCTAGCCATTCCATGGCTATATAGATGACTTCCTTAGCTTGGGCTATCAAGTCCTATTTCTAATATTTTTTTCCCATCCTTTGGTCTTCAAATCCTCATTATGAGTGAAGTGCAGTGATCCAAGGGGAATAGGGGAAGGGTCAGGAGACTGGATGGCATATGGAGTCACTCCCTAAGGCTCACTCAATAAATTTTACAAGTACTAGATCATAGCTTGGTTTTCTACCTTTATCTCTTCCATGGTGGCTTTATCTTTGTCTATTCTATGTGTCACCTGACAACCAAGAATTATGAATTATGTTTTAGTTCCTTCCTTGATGGCTTCCTGAGATTTTAACTATAGATGGAGTAACTCTCTATGGATATATTCATTTTCAATACATCTAGAGGAGGAATGGAAATTTCAACACTCTTTTCCCACTTGTCAGTGAATGTCATTTGAGCATGCATTTTGGCCTTCTTCGAGGGCTTAGCCTTTTGGTTTTGAATAATTTATGTTATGTTAGTATCCCCTATCTTTCTCATCACATCCTTATTTTCCTTCACCTAGTCTATAACCCAAAGAAGGGCCCTGTTCTAGAAACTTGCTGATGTTGTAGATGCTAAGGATGGCCTTGTGGTAGTGATGAGTGGTGATAATGAGGAAATAGCTACCTAGAATGCCATTTGCTTGGGAGGACTCAACACAAAATATTCTATCCTCATCACTTCCCTAATTTTCCTTTTCTTCCTCTAAGATTGGTTCCACTCACTCTATAATTTTAAAGTCAAACCCACATTGGTGGGACTCCATGTGCAATTTTTCAATGGAGCTCACCTTTTCCATGGGTTGGATGGAGGATAAAATAGTGGATTCTCCTTCCTTATTACTTTGAGTCTCTAGGTTTATAAAGGATATGGTGACTTTCATGTCCTATTTGGGTGACTCTTCACCAATCTTGGCCTTATAACCTTTATTTTTCTCTAGGTCATGCACCTTGATGGTGGGGAGGACCCATCAAGAGACTTCAATTGAAGTATCACCCTTGGGCACTCCTTCCTCGATAGCTAGATTAACCTTGAGAGTTTTGGTGGTGCCTATTTGTAGGCATTATCCTTCATCTCCTCCTTTATCCTTTTCTTACTCTCCCACCTTTGCATTACTAGTGGGGGCCTGAATGTTATCCCCAGGTTCACCCTGATCCCTTTCATTTAGCTTAAGGGTATCTTTGACTTCATTAGATTTATCTTACCTAGGTGACTAAGAAATGACATTCTTGACAAATTCTTCTATCTTTAAGGAGGAGGGCTCCTTTTCAATAGGGGCCCCTACTTAGGTAGCCACCTCAGCTCCAACCTACACACCATCAACGAAAAAATTAAAGGATCATCTGGAGCCTTGAACCCTCTCTCATCATCTTCACCTTATTTTATTATAGGTTCCCCCTCTATGGATGATCCCTCCATTAAGATCCTTGATGGGGTATGATGCTTCTCCTTATTGGTTTTTTGCCCAGTTATTACCTTAGGTGGAGTGGAGGTGCATTATTTCTTCATTACTTATACTATCAGCTTTTCTTCATTTGATTCCTCCCCCTCACTCATATCCCTAACCCTATATGCATAAGAATCTTGATCTTCTCTTCTCTTTAGTGAGAACTATTTGGTGATTGGGTCTTTGAAAATAATTGTCCTCTACTTGGTTAGAGACTTGATTGAAGGTTTGAGGGCCTTCTTAACTCTTTTTTTCTTTGGTGTATCCTCTTGTTCCTTTCCTCCCCTCTTCCTTGAATATATTTTTGGATAAGGATCGACTACAACCTACTATATAGGTAGCATAATTAGGATTGGTACTTGACTATCCATAGGGGGGCTATTGAGATGGCAAACACCATCATAGTTTCCCTCCCTAAAATTGATATGGGAGTGGCACTAGTTAGTGTGACTTGCCTTGTGATAATTTTATCCCAATTTTTAGCCAAGCTCCTTATTTTTGAGAAAGACAACCTAGCCTTAGATTGTGTTTCAGTCATCTTCTCAATGTCCACTAGTTTGGTGAAGTTGGTGTCTTTGAGCTTTCTTTTCCCCTTGCTTGCTATAAATGATGATTGGTCTAAAGGGTCATTATTGTATTCAGGGAAGAAGGCATTCAATTATTTTTTATTTATTAAATCTTAGAGGGCAAGGGTGTCATATTTCCTGAGGTCGATTCCATGTTCCTTCAACCATTTGAAGGTTCTCCTCATTATCCATGTCACTCTTCAAGGGATGGAGTCATATTTTTACATAGTAAAGTTTGGTTGAGTGATGGAAGGGGATTCAATATTATCCCTATTGAATACTGATGAGAGTGTTATCTTATCATCTACCATGTCCTTGGGGATAAGAGTGTTGTTGTAGGATATGACCTCCTAAATATTTATCCTCATAAATTCCCACTTTCAAACATCTTCCTTAGTGGTGCAGTCAGATTTAAGGTCTTCATAGTGAGATTGATGAAATATTACATTTTTCACCATGTTCACCAACCACATGATGTCATAATTGGGTTAGGGTGGCATCTTATTAAATGTATACGTGCTCATTTCCTTCTCTAACCCATTTACCTTGGCCATTGAGGGGCATGTGTAATACCCAATTTTCACATGGAATTTGAAAGGGTTATTGATCTTTTTAGAAGTAATCATCTCATGCAGAGGCACCATTTGCTAACTCAACTCCATAAATACCAATTTGTCATCCACATATCTTGGGAGCATGTGAGGTGCCCCCTCGTAGCCACTAACCTTGATGTATGTGAATGTCCAAAATTGAATGTATGTGGCCCCATATTTTGATATTACTTGCTTGGTCATAGTTGATATTCTATTTAGGCTCTATAAGGGGTAAAATATGATCATCATGGGGGTGAAAAAGTAGTTATACACCTTGAAAGAACTTTTCCTAGACCCCTCTAGGGTTACCTTAGGATATATTTCATAGATTCTCATCCCTGTGGGGTTCCTGTTAAGTCCCTACAAAACCCTATTATACACCAAGTTATACATCAAGTAGGAAAAAATATAAAATGTACCTTTAAATTCCTCTTTGGAGAGGATGGACACTTGAAAGTACATCTTTTTTGTGTGCAAATTTTCATTGAGGATAGTGGCCCAATCAATCCTTTTTTCCCTTCTAGCATGAAAATCATGATAAAAAACATCTATGTCACAAACTTCTCAACAATGGGTATCCCATAAATTCTAGTGGTCATGGATATTACATACTAGCGTAGTTCATTAAATTCTACCAATTTCAAGTTATTTTACATTTTTTAGACCTTTTGTCTCTTCCTAACTAGCCAACATGAGTTCATTACGTCTTAGATAACTCTCTCATATTTGTCAATGTATTTCTGGCATTCCTTAACATTGAGTGTGATACTTTTTGGTTAAGGGGGAATGTTTAGCATGGTGTTGAGGGATTCAAAAGTAAAGGATCATACCATGGAATGATTAACATCAATGAGGGTTATAGTATTTGGCTAATATGCTTGAGCACATGTAGGTAGGGGGAACATTGCTACTAGTGTAATGTAGTTCATGCCAACATTGGTAACAACTTATGGGGTGTTGGGGTGTTGTAAGACATTAAATAGGGCCCTAAAATCCAAATCCATGATATCAGTGTCTTTGATTAAGTTCAACATGGATATGATGTTTCCCTTGGATGTTTTTGAAGAAGCTTCCATCATTTTTCAAGTCTCTTATTACTTTATCAAATTAAAAATAAATTTTTTTCACTAAAATACTTCTTGACTAAGCTCTCAATTGCCTCTATAAACACTATACAACAAGGTTACCAAACACTTATTGGTATTAGTGAGGGCTATACATAGATGGAAATGGAGACCTTTTGAGACTCATGCTTTGATTCACTATATTTTCTTTTTTCTTCACTCTAGCACACTTAATCAATTGAAAGCACAAACCTTTAGATCTGAATGTGAAAGGTGAGTTCAAATGAAAAATAACACTCAATTATAATCCTTTGCATTTTAGAATTAGGGTTACCATTAATACTCCAGGATGACATAGCTAATTATCACCTAGACCATTAATTACTTGAGCCTCATTTAAAAAATAGAATGAAAATGTAAAGCCTCCCCTTGTGTGCCAAATGACCTTCCTTTATAATACATAGTGAAATATGAGTGAATCATAGATTTAAACCATTATTTTTAGGATCTTGGGGACTTTCATACATTTTAACTTGTTATGATCCTCTACTACTATGGGGTAAGAAGTCTTGAGTCCCCATTGATACCAAGGACACTACTTTCAATAATCTTTGTTTTTAAAAAAACTAGGCATTCAGGCCTTTTGGGACCCTTTGGAAAATGTCCATAAAAGTAAGTGAGGTAATTTCCAAAAAGGCCCCAACACTAACAAACACTCAAGCACCTCCACATGGCACAAATATTCTTTATAAAATTAGACATCTGAGCCTCAGGGATTTTAAGCACCATGCCCACCAAAAAGGAAAGTGGAGTAATTCTTCAAAGAGGCCTACAATGTTTGAGGGCTCGATACACTACCACGTATCCAAATCAAAAATGAAGTTAGGGTCACGGTCATTTCTACCCTTTATACCAACTTTCTTAAAATGGGGAAAAGTGTAAAATATTTTCATCCCATGAATCTTACTCCTAAGGGTCCCTTGAGTCAAATACATATCTTTCATTTGGTTCATCAAACTACTCCTCACCTTATTCACTTTAATACATAGGTGTAGCTTGTTAATTTTATGCAAGATAATGACACATCTCTTCTCTTGAGTGTGAAGGATCCAAGCTTAGAAAAAGACTTGGTTACACCCTCATTTGTTGATAGTAGATTCTCATGCCATAAGATCTTTGATCCACATGCTGCAACTTTTCAATATCTTCCAAGGCTTTCTAGGTTATTTTCCATCTTTGTTAGACATCCCTTTAGATTCATCTAATCAAGATGATAGACACAGTTGGTTAAAATATATGCCCCAACATATTCTCCTAATGAGGGAAGGAAGGAAACTAAAAAATTGAAACTCCCTTAGCTCGAGCATAGGGAATTCATCATATAAATACCCATATTATTCCAACACAATTCTGGGCACAATAATGCATATCATAAAGTATAATTTATTATCACAATATTATGGATATATTGAAACCAAATATGATTACTTGGATGTCATAACAAGTTTTCACATGGTGGCTAAAGGATATGATAAAGTTATGGAGGATATGAGTCAATGTGTGATTACATAATTGATTCCTTGGATTTGTACAAAGGTTTGGATATGAGAGGGTGATACATCAGTTCTAGATTAAATAGGTGATTCCCCTAGTTAGGTATTTATGGAACCATATTTTTAGATATGTCATTTTTTATTTTGATAGAGATCACCCAAACGGTGTGGATCTAGATGTAATTAATGTAATAAATGTTAACCCTCCCATAGTTATTGCATATTTAAATGTCTCCATGTATATCATAGATTAAAAACATTAGTGGATGCATATTAGGTGGTCACTAAGATTTCATATTATAGATGAGGATCCATAGGCATAGGCCAAAGGTAGAGGAGATGATGGAGTTAATTAGGGGGAAACACAACCTACTCCTACACAAATGTTTGTGCTATGTGGTGTTGATCATAATTATAATACGCAATAATATTTTGTATTTTTTGAGTTTGAATTTAGTATCTTGATTGTTCTTGATTGGATACTTATTGATGTTATATGTTTTATAGGTGATACTTATTAGTCAATGATGGTGAGTGTTTCTATTCAAATCTTGACATAAAATATTCCAAAGGATATCGTAAGGGGTGGCTTATTAGAGTGAACTGAAAACATTTCATGTGTGTATGCAACCTTATTTGATCTAGTCTATATTATAACAACATCTTATATTGTCTTAGTAGGAGAGAGGGATAAGTTATGAGATTAGTAGGATAGAAAACTTCTCTTTCCACCAATAAATATAGGATACTTAAGATAGAATATGTTTTTTGAGTATTTTTAATTTAGGTAGAATGTGATACTATTAACAAAGTGAGGTCAGTTGTAATCTAGTTTAGCCATATATCAAAACTAGGAAAATTATAGTAGGTCTCACTCCCATGGATGTAGAGAGGATAATAGTGTTTCTTGTACTATGGGTATGATTGATGTAGATGATATATATGGTTAAAATAAGTATTTTCTACTTATAAATTGATATCTTTATAAACACATATTTCTTATCTATATGATATATTTTATTGTGTTCATATTATGTTTGCACAATTTTATAATTTTTCAATTTATATGTATTTGGATTTATAGATTATATCTTTAAAATGAAAATGTAAAATAATTTTTATTTTTAGGCACATCACATGTCTGCATGAATATAACTTTCCATATCTCAGACCATATAAATAAGACAATTTAGAATATGGGTGACTACTAGTTCTATCTTGACCACACTATAATCATGATAGAAGACACTAAGGCACCTCCTTTTAATCTACCCTAGATTATGATTGATAAATTGGTTGTGTAAGAAATTTATACTTAATTAATTAAAAATGTGGATGCCAAATTAATAAGGGCCAAGCAAGTAACCATCCAGCCAGCCCATCTCAACATTGGTAGGATGTAATATATAAGGTGGGAGCACTTCCAATAAATTGGAATAATAAGGAGACACTATGGATTAAAATGGGCATGATTTAAATACTGGTACACTAGGAAAAATATTAGAATACATAAATAAATATGAAATGAAGGTGAGAATCAACTATGGGCATTAGTCTTGTAGTCATGATAAAATATTTATGAATGTAGAGGATGAAATTGAAGTAGGAATAAGAATGCACATGGTAAACATTTCAATCACTTTAGCATAAAGGATACAATATGTTACCATAATTACTAAAGTAGGTGACAAGAGAACTGAGAAGGAAGAATGGGTTTCTAGACCTATTCATGGACCTCCTCCACATGAAGAATAAGAAATGCAATAAGAAGATATACCATCTAGGGAAGATAATATCTAAAAAGGAGTTAGGGATATTCCAAGATCCCACACATATATATTCATTACTACTTCCTCTCAATACATAATTTAATAGGAGAGCCATGCAATTCCCAACTTATCAACTAGACTATTCTCCATTCTTCCTTTGCCTCCACTAACCATAGTATAGTAGGTAAGTTTTTCTTGATTTTGTGTGACATGTTTCTATTATTTCTCCTCCTAGGTCACCATCTATTGTGAAAATAAATTTACCAATAATAATGCCCCATTGTTATGGGTATCCATCTTCACCACCCATCATTTCTCTAGTGGTCACCACTCCTCACATTTTATTATCATCACCCATCATCTTGTTCCTTCATCTCCCATTTCACCTTATATTGAGCCAAACTTTATTGTTAAAAAACAAATAATTACATATAAAAGTAAGCCCAAGGATCCTATTTCACCCCAAAATGTGGAGGTAGAATAAAATTAGGTAGAAGTCCCTAAGGAGAGAGAGAGGATAGAATAAAGGGTAGACTGAGGTCAGACCCTATTGAGAATTATGATAGTGAGGAAGAGGACAAAAGATGGAAATCTGAGGAAGAATTTGTGTCCAAGACTAAAACTAAAAAAAGGAACTTAAATGAAAGAACTAAGGCAAAATAATATGATGAATGGATGAATAAGGAAATCACTCAGTTTGGAGGAACTTTAAATTTGTCAAAATATGAAGAGGTTGACCAAGGTGATGTTAACTCGGTGTCCAACTAGCCATACAATTATTTTCATATAAATATGGTGATGTGTAAGAGGATGAAGAGTCAAAATTTTAGATCTCATTACAAGAGGCATCTTCAATTACACATCTAAACTCTCTCCCTTAGGTTCTATAATGACAAATACAATAGTCAATGCCCTAATTATCTCCTCTCAGGTTATAAGTCATCCAATTCCTCATTATTTAAGAGTTTATTTTATTAATATTGCTACAATTGGTGTGGTTAATTTTCCACATTTTTTTCATTTGATAATTCAAATAAATAAGATTTAGGTAGTTATAGTGCTAATTTTTCCTATCGCAACCAAATTTTCTACTATGGGTCTTATCACTACTGCTATGACTATTAGGGTTGCATACAAATCAATTAATATTATTTAAAAAACTTATTTATCACCCTAATTACCTATTAATTCTTTAGTGGAACCATTAATTAGTCCCCTGAGTCAACAAATAGGATACATTTTGAAAACCTGGTATCTACTCCCATTTTTTGTCATGCAATCCACCCCTAATAGGTCATCAAAATAGTTGAAAATGACCATTGGTTGAGCTACTCAAATAGAATCCCCTTTGTTTTTAATTCATAGATTAGTAGGGAAGACCAAGTATATAATTAATACATCAATCCAAAAGTAGCTAACTAGATAGAGGAAGGTAAAACCTCCTTTCCCTAAATTAGGGACATCTTCCCCCATGGCCATGCTTCTTAAAGGGCAATCCCCTTCTCTTGTTCCTGCTAAACAAGCACAACAAATAAACCAACAAGTTATATTAAAAATTCCTTCATGGTTTTAAATTTTTTAATAATACTAATTAAGATGATAAGATTTAGTGATTGTAGAGAAACCTACATTAAAATCCCATTTTGATATACACATTAACACCATGAGAAAATTTAAGAGAAAAATTATGGTCCTAGAAGGGCAACAAGTGGAGCTACAATAGATATAAGACATATTATATCTAAAAAAGAGAATAAATATAAATACCTTAGACCTAGATAGATATAGAGAGGATCTCTACACTTCTTTGGATGTTGCCGAATGGGTTATAAAAAAAAATTTCAAAATTTTTGATCAACCTATTTAGAGGCCACCAAAAAGGAGCACCATTTAATCTCCTAAAGAAATTGTAGATAACTTACATGGAGTAGATAGAAATCTATATTATAGTATTGGATTAATAAGGTTTGAAAAGAAAACATCCCATCCTAAGTGGGGAGATATTCTAAAGTTGTTAAATAAGATAAAATATTTTGATGGCAAGTTTTGTTTCCTTAACCAGGCAACCAAGAATAAGGATTATGCCCATTTAAATTTAATATCAACATCTGAGGTAGAATGGGCCTAAAATTTTATTGATAGAAATATGGATGACTCACTTTAATGGAATTAAGATATGCAATATCTATTTCATCAATTTTTATATTAGAAAATAAGATTAGTCTCTAGCTTGATAGATCTGAGGGTCACTTAGGCGGGCACTCCCTAGGAGTAATTAGTGCCTAAACCCAATTTTCAAAATCTCTTATGAGAAACACTTGACAACTTTAGACATGATATTGAGGGAAATATTTATATAACTAATGATGAAATAATGAAACTAGTGAATTTTAAAAGAGATAACATCATAGGAACTAAGGCACTACATGTTGAGGTTAGAACTTCACTAGGCACACACAATAAGTTGATGGACAAGCTCCCATAGTTGTTCAAGAGATATTTTATTTATTTTTAGAATATAGACATTGAATTCTAGGCAATCCATGAATTATATATAAATGGAAGTGACCAAGTAAGCAAATTCAGTAGTAGGGGAAACAACTCTACCTCCATAAAGTATTCAGTCTCTAAAAGACACACTAGTGAATACACAAACTGGGCCCACGTATGTACCAATTTTAGTAATTATTTCCACAAATACATTGGTATCCACTCTATCAAAACTAAAATTACATTTCCCATCCTAGTTATAACTCAAGTTATAATTACACTTTTTCCGACTTCAGCTTCTACATTGGCTATTCCATAGTCTTCTTGTTCCAATGGTGCCACATTAACACCCTTATAAATACACACAC
>JARHVA010007294.1:617500-622500 GCA_037957365.1 Torreya grandis | reverse complement strand
TAATAATACAAATTAATCATGTGCATAAAAAATTTACATTATTTTTTAATGCAAGAAATGAATTTACTCCTTCATATTATTCTACAAGGATAATGTATCTTGTTAATAAAAAATATGTAAGCAAATGGGTAGAAAGGATCAAATATAAGAACATTAATAAATCTTAAATTACCAACAAAAAATACATGGTCTTTCTCCAATCTAATTATTATAATATCTAATTTAAGATGTATATTTTTATAAATATACACCAAAAGGAATTCATGAATCCTTTTGTTACTCCTCCCTAAAGACCTCAAGGTTTTACTATCTATCATCTTACTCCCATTATTCATTCAAAACATATTTTAGATTTCATTGTTCATGTTTTCAACACTATAAGAGGTAGATTTGTCCTTCACATGTGGTAGAATAAAGACACTTAGCTTGTTACTCCTCAACCCCCTCTATCTATCTCAAAGAAAGCTAACCAATATAAAGGTTATATATTTATCAATAAAATAAAGAGCACCCAAACTAATATTATTAAGCACGGGATATACTGAGAGGGGGGGGTGAATTAGTATATCATATATCTTATTAATCTTTTCCTTAACTAAATTCCACTTAACCAAACATTCAAGATATGCAATAAAACTCAAATAATAAACACCACACAAGATAGAGAGAGACACTAGATATAACGTGGAAACCTAATGTGGGAAAAACCATGGAGAACAATCTCAAGTATATGAATGAGCACCAACCCAAACAATATTCACAAGCCAAGCTTGCAAGAGCAACAACCCCTTTGCTGATCACCAACCCAACAACTATTCATGAGCACAAACCCACAGGAGCACCACACCCCTTTGCCGAGCACCAACCTAGCTACTATTCATGAGCACCAACCCACAGGAGCACCAACCCCTTTGCCGAGCACCAACCCAGAAATAATTTGTGAACACCAACCCACAAGAGCACCAACCCCTTTGCCGAGCACCAACCCAACAATAATTCATGAGCACCAACCCACAGGAGCACCAACCCCTTTGTGTATACCACACACCTATCTCTCAATGTTGCTATCTCAACAAATGATAGATCAATACAACATCTCTTTCCTCTCTCTCACCTTTTCTCTTCTAAGCTAGATATAAAAAATACAAATCATATTCATCTCTCACAATTGCTCTTTTAAGCTAGATATTACAATATCAAATCAACTTCTTTCTCTCATATTATAAATGGCTACTCAAGCCTTTATTTATAGCTTTCCAAATGACCTTTGGCCTTAACCCTTTGTGACCCTTCAATCCTCATGGAAAATGGTGCCAAACTTGTATGACCCTTCATATTCAAGCCTTTGAAAATTCATGTGGTGACTCTTCATGACCAAAAACGTCCTTCCCTCTTTTGTCCTCATCTTGGTGACTTTTCGTATTCCTTAAAGTGTCCCTTCATGATAAATTTCACCCTTCCTCTTTTGTCTTCACTTGGTGACTCTTGGAATTCCCCAAGATGACTCTTCATGGGAAAATGCATCCCATCCTTCTTTTGTCTTTATCCCATGGCTCTTTGAATTCTCCATGGGCCCTTATTTTGTCTCATATGCAACCAAAAATATATTCGTTAATATTAAATAAATATTAACTCATATTAGCCAAGATATATTTATTACAAACAACATTAAATGCAATGGGGTCTTTATCACCAATAATGCTAGACCTTTGACATTAATGACAATATTTCCAACAATCTCCCCCTTTGTCATTGATGGCAACCTCAATCCTGAAACTACCACATCCTGTCACCTATACATACTGTCATCTAAAAACATACAATAACTCCCCCTTACTGTAGTAACATGTACCTATTTTTTTCACTTTTACATGTACCTATTATTCTCTCCCTTTGACATCAATCGCAAAGGGCCTACCTAGAGCTAACACTTAGCTCCCCGTCAACTAATGCTAAACATCAATGGTAGGAAGTAATAGAAATTACTCCCAACTCCTCTCGTCAATCTTTGAATGTATCCTTTGATTGTGCCTTTGAGAAGATATCTGACAAAACATATACATTGTTCCCTATCCTTTGAGCATCTGCAATCAACTCATTTGAATCTTTTCTTCTAACCTCACAACCTTCTTTATTAAACTTTAATGTGTATCCTTGATCACATATTTGAATAACACTCAACAGATTATGCTTAAGACCTTTTACATATAAAACATTCTTAGTCTTAGTTCTACCATAATCCAAACTTAAAGTACCTTTTCCGGCTATCCTAGCAGTGGTTTTATCTCTGAATCTTACTATACCACCATTGATCTTCTTTAGAGTTATGAACTTACTTTTATCACCTATCATATGCCTCAAATATCCACTATCAATTAACCATGGCTGATCGTTACCTCTTACATGCAGAGCTATTTGAACCATCATAAAATCTTGAGGTTGTTTCTTTTGCCATGAACATGTCTGAGCCTTCTTCTTGATGAATGGAGCTTTGAAACTCTAATCCTTCTTGACTGAATTGAACACACTTCTATAATACCAAGCTATGTGTCTGAAGTTGTTGCACTTGTAGCATACTATTGTCTCTTCATCAAAGCTTGATAGAGGAGCAAAAGAGTTGTGGCTTCTGCTTGACTCTCCTTGACTTTCCTTCTCCTTATTTCTAAAATTGTTAGCTCTTTTTCTACATTCTAATTTCTTGTGACCATATCCATTACAATAAAAATAATAGCCATAAAAATAAGCCCTGTATGTATATCTCTGACCTGATTGCCTTTTGTAGCTTTGTTTTCTTTAGCTTTCTCTATTTAAAATGTCCTCTGTATTCTTCACTTCTCCCCTTTTTGTTTCCTCTTGTGTAAGAGCTTCAACATAGCTCTTTTTATTTTAAAAACCAATCCCTATCTTATCTAAATTTGCTTTTTGACTTTCCAATATCTTATTCATCATGTTAGTGATATCTTCAAATTTTGAATCACTGACTACTTTATCACTGACTACTTTCTTAATATCTTCTTTTAAAGAAGCAATTTCAATAACATACCTTTGACATTATTTTCTTGCTATTTCCAACTGTGCTGTGAGGTCTTCTTCATTCTTCTTGGCTTCTTCAAAGTGTGCTTGTAGATATTCAATCATTTCCTTTGACTCTTGCTCATTTTTCTCGATCTGGCACTTTAATCTTTGATTCTTCTTATGAATAGATTTTAATTATTCTAAGGCACAAATGATCTCTCCTTCCATATTCACTTTAGCTTCCTCCTCTTCTTCTTCTTGATCATCTTCATGTATCACCATGAATAAAATCTCTTCTTCTTCTAAATCGCTGACTCCACTATCTTCACCTGAGCTAGGATCCTTAGAATGTAGTCTCTTCTTCTAAAATCCCTTCTTAGATTTGCCTTTGAAATTCTTCTTGTATGTAGGCTTTTCTTCTTCATCATCATTAACCTTATCTGGGCATCTAGCTAAAAAATGTCTAATCTTTCCAAAATTAAAACATTTAGAAGGTAATTTTCCTTGATATTTACCTGTTCCTCTTTTTGGCTTGCGAATGAAAAGTGCTTCATTGTCATCTTCATCATCACTGAAACTATCACTTGATTCTTGAATCTTAGCTTTCTCCTTCTTTGATGTCTTGAAAGTTGCTTCTCTCTTTGAGGGTTTATCTTTTTCTATCCACAGCTCATATTATGTGAGAATACCATGAAGCTCACCCATCTTTAGCTTGGCTAAATTCTTCATCTCCTTGATTGCTGAAACCTTTGCATCATATCTCATTGGTAGAGATCTCAAAAACTTTTTCACTACCGTTGACTCATCTAACATTTCTCCAAGACCTTGAATCTGATTTATGATTTGATCAACTCGCAAGAGATAACTTGCTATATCTTCTTCTTCTTCCATCTTCAAACTTTCAAACTGCCTTCTAAAAGTCTGTAGCTTAGCTTGCTGAACCTTTCCATCACCTTTTTAAATATTCTCAAGTTTTACCCAAGTCTCATGAGAATATTTAAATTGCATAACTTTAACAAATTTAGATTCACATAAACCACATAAAATAAAATTTAAAGCTTTAACATTACATTCACTTGCCTTCTTTTCTACTAGAGTAATTGCAGATGTCTGTGGGTCTTCATATTCCTCCACCACTACTTTCCATATGTCGAATCCAAGGGCCATCAAATAAAAATTCATTCTCATGATCCAAAAGGCATAATTCATCACATCAAACAAAGGTGCCTTATTTGTAGAAAATCCTTCCTCTGACCTAGCCATCATGCTTTCCCGATCTACCTTCAAGCTATAAAACTTTTCAAAAAGGAACATGCTCTGATACCAATTGTTAAGCATGGGTTATACTAAGAGGGGGGGTGAATCAGTATATCATATATCTTAATAATATTTTCCTTAACCAAATTCCACTTAATCAAACATTCAAGATATGGAATAAAACTCAAACAATAAACACCACACAAGATAGAGAGAGACACCGGATATAACGTGGAAACCCAATGTGGGAAAAACCAAAAATAATAATCTCAAGTATATGAATGAGCACCAACCCAAATAATATTCACAAGCCAAACTTGCAAGAACACCAACCCCTTTGCTGAGCACCAACCTAACAACTATTCATGAGCCCCAACCCACAGGAGCACCACACCCATTTGCCGAGTACCAACCCAACTACTATTCATGAAAACCAACCCATAAGAGCACCAACCCCTTTGCCAAGCACTAACCCAAAAATAATTCATGAGCACCAACCTATAGGAGCACCAACCCAACAACAATTCGTGAGCACCAACCCCTTTGTGTATACCACACACCTATCTCTCAATGTTGTTATCTCAAAAAATGATAGATCAATACAACATCTCTTTCCTCTCTCTCAATTTTGCTCTTCTAAGCTAGATATAACAAATACAAATCATATTCATCTCTCACAATTGCTCTTCTAAGCTAGATATTACAATATCAAATCAACCTCTTTCTTT
>JARHVA010007294.1:610000-612500 GCA_037957365.1 Torreya grandis | reverse complement strand
AACTACATAGGAAAATGGGTAACAAAGATAAAATTCAAACTCACTAAGAGATATAAAATTAATAATGAAAAATCCAAAGCATTCCTCATACTTTATTTTTATGAATAGATTTCAATAGGCATGCATGCATCCTTTTATGTATCTTCCTCCAAGACCTTAAGGTTGTAATATATTCTATCATGTTCCCATTAACTTACCATGATTTATTTCAGATTATGTGTTATATTTTGCTAATAGTACATGGGGTAGGGTGACCCACCATGTATGGTAGAACAAATGTAGTGAACATGTTCTACCTAAACCTCCTTTACCTCCTAAAATACAAGCCAACCAACCTAGAGGTTATGACATCATTGATCAACTAAAGAATACTCATGTTTAGATTTATATGTTAGAGTTACTTAAAATTTTGATAATAGACAAATATATATCATACAAATTTACCCAATGATACACAACTTGCATCATTTGTGGACATTATCAAAAAATTCAAGGAGAACAAGAAATCTATCACTTTTGATAAAGAATATCTAGCCACACAACATGCAATAAAGATTATTTTCTATTATTACTTCAAGTTACATTAAAACATAAATTGGTCAAGTGTCTATTGGTAGATAATGGTTCTATATTAAACATTTATAACACTACCTTATTAAAAATATTTGGTATAAACTTTGACACTATTCAAAAATTAGAGTAGTGCATAAAATGATTCGATAACACTCTACATCACGTAATTCAAACCGTATCATTGGATGTAATACTAGGCACAAAATTAGTAATTAATATTTTCTATGTCATTCCTAATTTACAACATTATAACTTAATTTTGGGATAATAATGGATACATGCTATGGAAGTAAAACCATTGACATTATACAAATATATTAAATATATGCATGAAGGTTATTCCTATTCAAAATAAATAGGTGAGAATCCATTAGGATATTTAAAAATATTAATTAATATAAGAAAAACCCACAATTTTAACATTAAATCATTATTTCTCCATCACAAACCATTCCAATAACTCATATGAGGTAGAAATTGAAAAGTTAAAGTGAATACTAAAACTTGTGAAAAATCAAGGGTTGTTGAACCAATTAATGAAAAGGTTTGAATATGGAAAAAATAAGAAGGTGAAAATAGGGTAATAATATTTATTAATAAATGGTAATATTAATAATAATAATGTATTTATAACTATCATATAATGGAAAAATAAAATAATACTTCTAGATGTTAAAATTGATGAACAAGAAGTCAAAAAAACTTTACTAGACTTAGGGGTAGACACAAATTTCCTTCCCAACATCAATTGGGAATAATTTGGAATAAAAAAGTTACATGTGGAAACATAGGATATTTATATGGTTTATATAACCCCACATTCACCTATAAGGATACTTAGGAATGTACAAGATAATTTCATGGGTATTAAACAAAATATTAATTTTGAGGTAATTGATATATATGACAATAGATACCCAATGTTAATAATTTCAAAATATTTTTATATTGTAATTTTAATTTAAAATTTAATAAATAAGATATCACTTCTAATGATAATGGATTGGTATTACACTTCCCATTAAAAATTGGTATGGGGGCCGCATTGGCAAAAATGTTTTGGCTAAACAAAGGCAAGAATGAATTAGATGAAATATCTAGAGTATATACATTAAATAATATAAATAAAATTTATGATGATCATGAACCAAATGATTAAATAGATACAATACTATATAGAGAGGAAGTGGAAACAAAATATTATGAATACATTGAAGCTTAATTTTATAGAGAACCAAAAACTAGTGTTAGGAAAATTTACCACAAGAGAAAATTTTGACCCAACAAAAAGAAACTTAGCACAAAAACTAATAAGAAACCTTGTATAATATAAGTGCACCACATTAAATTATTAGATTCCTATGTTAAGTTTCCAAAAATTAGTTTAATAGGAGATGTATATTATTATCTACAACAAATGACAAGGTTTTTTCCTCTAGAACACATAAGAGTTAATACTATCGATGATACAATGATTATCATTATTTCAAGGAGGTGAAATGTATATAAATACATGATTTAAATTTGGAAAACATTGAGTATTATAATAAATAAATCATCAAATAATAAGGAAAATTTAATTCAATACTAAAATATATAATCATAACTAGCCCCATGATAGATATTTTTAACTATGAAACACTAGGGATAGAAAGAGGAAAAATTGTTAAAATAATCTAGGTACAATACATTTATTGTAATAATGAATCATACCCAATGACTTGGTATAGGCATTTGGAAATTTGGATATGGACATATAAGTGGGAGGAACTCAAAGGCTAATTTTGTTAGAGTTTTACTTCTCAGACTTAGATAAATATTTATGTCATGCCTTGTAAAGAATTAACACATTCATATTTATGCTAGATCATATCAAAAATAAATAATTTAGTGGACTAAATATATAAGAAATAATAATGGGGCATAT
>JARHVA010007294.1:602500-605000 GCA_037957365.1 Torreya grandis | reverse complement strand
AACAGACTATACTCCATCACATTAATGGCCATCCATATAGTTATAGGTTGAGGAATCATGAGCATTGCACCCAAAAGTATGACAATAAAAAATTATCAAGTATTAATTGATTATAAACACTCATAGGGACACTCTTAAAATAGAGATCCATCTTTTTATAGGTAATTTGTAACTTTATGGTTCAATTTACAAGAAAAACCATGGTATGGAATATTCTATATAAAAACCATGAGGATTCTACTTCTAATAAGAGTGTTCAGATTGCATGGGACTTGGTCACTATTGGTATGTAGTACCACATTGCTACCTAACTTTAAAAATAGTACCAAGAGAACCCATGCAACATAAAAAAAGGTATATATGAATTATTCTATGACTCCTTGCTATTAATTTTAGCCATGTAATTTACAAGTATGATACAATGAAATTAAGGATTTCTACACTAAGACCCAACTAACATTATAGGTGAATGAAAAAACACTGCATTAGTATCCAACCAATAAGGGAATGGGGGAGATAACACATTTATTATAGTGATAAAATATTAATAGGAAGATGGTAATCGAAAGATTTAAAATCTATTCAAGCATAGTAAAAAATATTTTACTAAGGTTAAATTTATAATTAATGTAGATAACACATACACATAATGATTTGTGAAAAATCCTTACCCCCTTCCCCACCTACCATCTAAGATCACTAATGAAAAATTATAAAATATAATTTTAAGAACCAAGAGATTCTTTCTAAATCTATAAATAGCTCAATTTATGAGTGAGGTATGTTAGAGCTCCCAACCCCCCTACATAGTGCACCTAACACATCAGATGTACCAATTATAGTCCAACTACAATACCCATTATAATAACATGTTTTAGAAATATGATATCAAATAAGTCCAACATCTCATAGATTAATTTGGTTAAAAAAAGATAGCCTTGGAACAAATCCAAAAATAGGAGGATGTTGCTATATTTTTAGTAAAATATTCAACCATAGGAGGAATCCTAAATTAAGATTAAATGTTTGAAAAGGGACATCCCCTTATTCTTTGAAGGAAAATAAATTAAAACCAGGGGAAGGAACATCTAAATAAAAAAAAAGGAAAAATTAAATAGAGAAAGAACTAGAAGTTTGTAATATTCCATCTATGGTGGCCATAGGATAAACTTTGTTACAAATGATAGTTCAAAATACAAAAAAATGATCACATTACCATGGACCATAAGCAAAAAAAGAAAAGAAAAACATAAATCCACTAAGAAAGAAAGTAAAAGTAGAAAAGCATTGGTGCCTTTTTCAAAGATAGAATATTTAGAAGGGGATGAAGAAGTAGAAGCATATATGGGTGATGAAAAATACCATAAAAAGGGTTCCAATTATGGCTATACTTATATAAGAGTCTACAAAAAATGTAGTATACGAAGGCTAGTGATAATGTATGATAATACAAATGTTGAATGTCAAAAAGGTATTTTAATAACACAATTAAATTATTTAAATCTAAATATATTTATTTTAGATAATATACTATAGAGATTACATCCAGACCTATAATAAGTAGTAACACAACCATAGGAGAAGAAGAGGGATTAAAAATTTAAAGTTTAAAAATATAAAGAATAAGCACTAGAGAAGGTAGTAGAGGAAATAATTTCTTTCCCTAAAGAAATAGAAAGTATTTGATAGATTAAAAAAATGGGGTTCAAAACAAAACAAAAAATAATCCTAATGATGGACACTATGGAAAAATAAAAAAATAACTCCATGTGCAAATTTAAATAAAATTTTGTACCACATAACAAAAGAAAAATTGAAAATGGATTTATAATTAGAAAAAAATTAAAATACAAAAAAATGTAGATCTTTCTATAAAATAGGTTCAAGAGATATTATAAAGAGAAAAGGCAAGAAAAATAAATACAGGAAAAATAAAAAAATGGATCAAGAAAAATTAAATAAGGAAAAACTAGAAAACTAAAATGTAGAGGAGAAAGGGAAATAAAAATATAAAAAATTGAGGAAAAAAAATCAAAAATCAAAATAAAAGAGGAATAATATAATAAATTAAAGAGGGAATAACATAAAACAAAAGGGGAAGAAGAGAATGAAATAGAGGAGGAGGAAGAAAAGAAAATAAAGGAGGAAGAACAATAGAAAAGAAAGGAGGAAGAAGATAATAAAATGAATGAGGAAGAAGACAAGGAAAGGAAAGAAGAAGAAGATGATAGAAATAAAGGAGGAAGAATATAAAAGAAAAAATGAGGAAAAAAAAGGAGAAATAAAAAAATTAAATAAGAAAGCAAAGGAAAAACTAAGGAGAGAAAAATAGGATAAGAAGAATAAATGAAAAATTGAGAAATAAAATAAAGAAATAAAAGTTATGAAAGAAAAAGAGAACAGAATAAAAAGTAGTTAGTCCATATATTTTCGCCACATACAAAATGGAAACAAGAAAGACATAATATTAGAGTGTTTTACATAAAATGTGTACCGTTCT
>JARHVA010007294.1:497500-597500 GCA_037957365.1 Torreya grandis | reverse complement strand
TGCCAAAGTTCTCCCTCATTTATAATGAGTATGAGATATGTATATATAGATTTGGATGAAAACCTCCTCATTTTCAAAGCTTGTTGCATATCTAAAATAGGACCAGTTCCTAATTTTTCCCTATCAATTTTGAATGGTCACAAGGTTTATAAAGAAAAAAAGTATTAATTTAGCTTCCTAATTGGCATGTAAAAATAAATAATTGATAATCAATATATTATAACTATAATCATAGCAAAAAATAACAAAATATAATATATTATGCATGAGTATAACTTCCATTTCCATCTCGATCCAAAATAAGAATCAATGATGTATCATAAACTATAGTTGAATTAGAACTCAATGTTGTGATAGATGAAACTAAAGTTATCATTAGGATGGGACTGGTTTGATCATGAATGATAGATGAATTAAAGTCAATATATGAGTATAAACATCCCTCCAAAGTGTGAAATAATGTATATGAATGAATGGCATATATAATCATAAATTATTGTGTTACGAATGAAGATCCTACTTGAGTTTCTAACTCCATCTATTGCTACCTCTTTCTCGTTGAGTATGGATCAAAATATGAATAAATAGTGCCAAATTTTATTATTAGAATTTTAAATAATATATGGATCATTATTAGTATATTATTGTACATAGTTAATGAATATTTTAAATATTCACTTAGTTCTTATGCCTCATTAATCTTCCCTTTTGAAAAATTGATCAGTTGAAAAATTTGATCACCACTTCTAGGAGGAATACAATCAACTCTTTCTTTAAAATCACCTACATAGGTATAGATTTAAGTTTCAAAATAAGGATAGATGATAAATTAACCATGAAATGTTTATATTATTGTCATGATCATATTTTTCAATTACTAAATCACCTATTCCTCTTGGTTTTATAACTTTTAAGCCAACTCTTTCATATAGTTATACCATTATAACAAGCCTTCCATTTTTACACTTACATAGGTTTGTGCAAAATTAATATTCTTTAGTGGTAACAAGTTCAGGCATGGATATGATTTATTGCTGACTCCTTTGGTAATATTAAGAAATTTGGTGTCTCTAATATTCAAATATTTTATGAAATTAACTAAATTCCCCCATTATGGTTGTGATTCAAATCTTGCCTTATGTATATAAATTAGCAATTTGTATAAGCACTGATTTGAATTTTGGACCTTTTCCAATATACCATATAGGGATTCCTATCTCTATATATTTTTTTGAATTCTACATAATATTTTATTTAATACACCTCCTATGTGATCAACCATGAAGTTTGGTCATATTGAATTTCATCATGTTATCTTGGAAGGGGTTTCCTCTTTTTTATCGAATGAGAAGAGGTTTCTTACTTTATTGAATACATTCTTCTTTCATTTTATTGAAATATTCCTCTTTTTGATTATTTTAACCTAAATATAATTTTCATCAAATTCAATGGTTGTTTTTGTTCTTCCACTATAACTAACTTTTATGTAGATATATGTTATGCCTCTGAGTTATGAAACAATAGAGGTGTCAAGATCAGTTATTTTATTAGATTTACCTAAATAAATGATGTTACTAGGGATTAATTGGATGGTGGAGGCATGAGTGATGATGAATAAGGTGAGGGAGGTGATTTTGGGGATATGGAAGGTGAAGTTGTATGGAATGGGGGGTCAACCATTGTTTATCTTGAGACCTTGATTTGAGGAGGTATTTTGGTTATGTTATTAAATTTCCTAGGGAAAACATCCATGATAAAGACCATAGTGGACTCTATTTTATGGGATGCATGCTTTAATTACCCTAACTAAATGGGGAAATGGACTTGTAGTGGGTATGTTTCAATGATGGATTGTGAGATTGGGTCCTAAAAATGTGGTTTTGTTGTAGTAGAAAGAACTACCAATGTAATTATAACATGTGTTATATTTTTCAATAATTATACAATTGGTGTGTATTTAATAGGCACAATGTTAGTAGGTTTCAATAATAGTAGCACTAAAAAAATAATCAAGTGGATAACATGTATCCATAGGATCAATGTTCATAGAAATGTTATTCAATGCATCAATAACATCCACCGTGTCTAATGAAATTATGGAAATTAAAGTAAAAATTAGAGGATTAGATGGAAAATTTGGAAGAATAGTATGAACAATGAGTAGAACAAATGGAATGCTTGAAATAATGGTAGAGGAAACCATGGGACTATATTCATTATTTATTACTTCAATGATAATAGGGTATGATTATTTTGTACTTAGAGTTACATTTTAGGTATCATGAGTGTGAGGAATATTAAAATTAGTAGTTCAAAATGTTACGTGTGTGAGAGATTTGGAAAACATCAAATGTATTATCTTCCTCTAGATATACTTATGTTATTTCTTGATGTTCCTATAAAAAATCATCTTATTTATCTAATTAGGCAAGGCCTAAGATATCCATTGATATTATAATGGCCTCTCTTCTTGTGTGACCTTGATAATTTAAAAGGTGTTAGGAAATGCCATCTTCACTTTAGTAGACATAGGATGCCTTATTTAAGTATTCATGGAATGAGGAGGTTGGTTAATTACCATTGGTTTTGGAATTAATTGGACTATTATTGTAGGAGTGAAAGAAAATGTGATCTTAGGAACCACAAGAGGGCTTATATGAATTAAATGAACTTGTTGCTTTGTATCCAAATATTTTGTAATGTCCATATGGACCCTTATAATTAAATACTCATTTGTCTCCTCTAGCTCATCCTACTTCTCAGGTTACTCTGGTATCTTTGTAGATTTTCCATCCTCATGTTAATCCATCCTATCTTCTTATTAATTTGTGATATAAATGTCATAGTGAATCATTTGTGAAAATTTCATAGACATCCCTAAACCTCTCATTTTTATGTAAACCTAGGAGTCATCCTCAAAATTTAAAAACATAAAATCATGGACATATTCTTTATTGCCATATCTATTTCTTGGTCTACCATGAAGGATACTAATGTGCTTGACTACCACCCCTCTAGGGTCCAAAAATATGAATTCATTCAATCTGAAATGGAAAGAGCATATGTGGTGAGAATATTTGCCTAGTTGCTTCTAGTATATGAATTATTTTATGCCTGTGATGAGAGGCATATTATGTAACTTTATCATCTTGGATCTTATGAAATTATCATCTACAATGTTGGATAATCTATAAGCTATTCACTATTTGACCAGTTTATTTAGGACCAATCTAGGAAAGTAGAATGGTGCAACCAAACTATCTTCAAACTTTGTAACCATATGATCTAGATATAACTTGTAGTAACCCATTAATTTTAGTTATCTTTTGGGTTTTTCAAACAACCTTATCATAGGTTTTACATTGATTACTTTATACACCATAGGGTATAATATGCTTGTTATTTTTTCTTAAACTTACTAAATCAGTGAATGTGAAAGATTTCAAAGTCATAAAAAATTCTACTTTACCCCTTTAGCTCATAGGAAGGTTGGCTAGTATAACTTATAGTTCCAAAAATAACATCCATTAAATATGAAAGCATGTAATTTTTTTATTTGGATTTTTTATCTATTTATTTGGGCCTTAAAATTATAAATTATGAGCTATCCCAATGTTGGGATACCCTTATCATGTAAGATCATATAATAAAATGAAATCCATATCTCATCAACATGGGTGATAGATGGTGCTCCATGAAGTCTATTGAATAAGGCCATGACTATCCTAACACTTGGTCTAAATTGCTTTATTAGGCGATATTAACATTCCTTTTCATGAAATGTTTTTAGGTACTTCTCAATATTTCAATATCTCTATAAATTTATTATTATTAGATCATTAATTTACTAGTTGATAGTTTTAGATCATGTTTAGTGTGGGAAATATATAATATTTCTAAAAATTGACACTAGATACAAATGATATAAGTTCTTTGCTATTATTTTTATGAAAATTGTAATTTGTACATACACCCATAAGAAATAAGTTAAATATTGAGTCATCATAGGTAAATTCCTCTAGGTTATCCATTGCTTTGTGTAATCCTATGTTATTGATGGATGTTAAATAGTCCATGCATTCCCTCTCTTTGAGAGTCAAACTATATGTATCAATGTATGGTTGATCTGATTCAACCTCTCTATAGATTGCAAAGTATTGAGGAAACACATTAAGGAAAGAATATTTGACAAATTATGTGTCTTTTGATAGTTTAGTGCTTTTTCCCATTGGGTTTTGCCTACATGGCCTTATGGCCATTCTATGTCAATTAAGCTTCCTTAGGTTAACTATAAAAGGGTCACATAGGGTAATTTCATTTTAATGTAATTATCTTATTAGGAAAAATAGAGGCTTCCTCATTTTTCTTAAATTTTCCCTATATGTAGCCCACTTTTTCACTTTGGAAGGTTAGATGGGTTAATATGATTTTATGCAAGCAGGTCATATTCTACAATATTATTGTGTGAAGACAAGCCTCTTCTTCCTTTTCAATTTATCTATGATTTCATAATTCCATACATAGATTTTCTCAATCTTATATGCAAGGATCCAAGATCATGGCCAATCTAACATGGTATTAGAGAAATTTTTACTAGTATTGGAACAATATTTATGGTGAAATCTTCAGACATTTACTATTCTAGCATAAAAAAGGGTTTGATGGGATTCATTGGAGAATTCATGTAAAAATTTGTACTAGAGTTTTAGATCTCAAAAATGACTATGACATTGGTTTTAGAGGGTGAAAAAACCCTTGAATGAACTATAAACATGACCTAGTTCTAGATTAATCAACATCTTGAGGCTTTATTGTTTTTAAAAAAAAATCTATACTTATAGTGTTGTTGTGCAAAAAAACCTGTTGGGTTTTCTTCCTTAGGTCAAAATCTCAAATGGGTCTCTTGCATAATTTATATTATTGAAGTATTTTGGATGTTTTTGGCTTGGCTTGATTTATGTGCAATCAAGCCTCTGTATTACTTGGATCTACAAGTGCTCATTACTTCATCTCTATAGTTTATCTACTTCATGTTGTATGAATTGGAGAGCCTACTTACCAATCTAGACTTCTAAAAGGTTGTTACTTAGCCAGTAGACCAAATCAAACTTTCAGTGGTAACTTAACTTTTCTAAGTTGAGTTATTTGATAAGTTTGCATATTTACCCATAGAATAAATTGGACCTATGGAGTTGATATACTTAAAAATCCATGAAGTTAAGTAATCAGGGTGCCAAAACTTGGTTTACACTACTATAGACCAAATTGGACTATGGAGGTTATTTATTTGTAAATATATGAAGTAAGTAGGGTTCTAAAACTTGGTTTACACTACTACAGACCAACTTAGACTTAAAGAGGGTCATTAATTATAACTTTGACTACCTCAAGCAAAGTAGATCCAAAACCTAGTTTACACTTGTATAGACCAACTCAGACTTTTAGGGGTGTATTTCTTACTTAGGTTTTTGAAGGGCAATTACTTATGGAAGTCAAGTAGAGTAGGTTTAAAACTTTAACTTACACTCTAAAATACCAACTCATAGCTGTGGGGATCTATTATTTACTTAGGTTTTCAAAGGTTGATTACTTGTAGAAGCAAAGAATTCTAAAAACTATGGTACCTATACTTCATTTCTTCTTCATTTATATCTGTTTTGGTAAAAAATCACAACTAGAAATAAATTTTCCATTTTTGGAAAGGGTCTAGGAATGTGAAGAAGCAATAACTTGTAAGTGTCATAACTTTTAATCTGTAGCTCCATTTTGGGTGTTTTTTTTGAAAGTGAATATTTTTTCATGATATAAATATTGGTGGTATTGGTTTAGGACTTTTTTAACATCCATTTTATTCATGGTGTAATGGTTTAAAACTCACTTTAAACCTTTTATACCTTTCTTGGATGCATTATCAACTATTCCCAATGTCCCTCTCATACTCTCTCACACTTATTACTCATAGACACATTCTTGGTGGTGTCTAATGTCCAATATTGATTATGTGTTGCATTGTAACTTAAGGGTGGGTCATGTTGATAGTTTAAGGGGGTACTTGTATTATGCACAATTTGTTCTTTACTTTAATCTCATTTTTGTAAATTGTCTCAATCTAATCTACACTAATGGATCTAAACATTGAACCACTCACACTATTTAACTATCTCAATTGGAAGTCTAAAATGTAGCTCACCTTGAGAGATAAAGGACTCTATCAAATCACTATGGGTGAGGAAATTGAGCCATCTACAGATGCAAAAAAATCTAAGTGGTATAATAGATGTGATGGTACTATGGGTTCTTATGCTTGTCAATGTCTCCCAACCTCTTATTTCATGTTAAATCTAAAAAAACTCCAGTCGAAGTCTAGACCATCTTAGATAAACTTTGGAGTGTAAGACATCATGAGGGGCCATGAATTGGAGAATGAGATCATCACATTGAGCCTAGGTGATTATGACACCCTATAAGACTTATTTACAAATTTTAAATCATTGGGACTATAGTTGAAATAATGTGGCATTGATAAAATAGATGACCAATTGATTTTATTTGTCCTTATAAAACTGGGTCATCGCTATTTAGTTTTTGTCTATACATTTCATGATACCAAATGTACACTTGGATCCAATTAGAAAATAAAATCATTAAATGATTTTTTTATTGATCTGACTTAGGAGAAAGATAATCTAGTTCAAACAAGTGTATTGAAGTCTTCAAAATCACATGCCTTGATTGCGAATTAGGACAAAAATAAGTCTTCTAGTAGTGGAAAACAAGGGAATAAATAGTCTAAATCATACCATGAGCATAAGATGAATGACAAATTAGATGCCAAACTAAGGCATCATCAAATGATTCCTCCTTAAGTGGTAATACTAATAAGGAGAAACTCAAGTGCAACTTTTACAAGAAACTTGGGCATGATGAATCTCAGTGCATGAAAAAGAAGATTGACACCTTGACTAAGATGCTTGAGAAGAATAACATCAGTGTTCTTAAATCCTCAACTTAGAACATGACTGCACAAGATCATACAAATGCTAATGACAACAAAAAGGGTAAAAATAAGGGAAAGGCACTTGTTGTAGTAGATTCTTAGCATTTGAATTAGATTATTAACTCAGGTACTTCCTATCACATGGCCTCTTTAGAGGATTTATTTTTATAAATAGAGCCATGTTTCATGCCTTCAATTCTCATGGGTGATGATACTTTGGTAGAATTCAGTGGAAAAGGATCAATTGAAGTGATGGGACCTTCAATGATGTTTTATGTGTTCTTTCACTATCCATCAATCTTTTGTCGATATACCAAATCACTCACATAGGTGCAGAGAAGCGAGTTGTAGTCACACTTGATTTAATGGTTATCAAAGAGCTACATTGTGACACCATAATGGATTATGAGAAGGCCAATCATTATTCTAGGATGTATACCTTCTCACAATTTTCCCTAGATCATCCCTCAACTACACTACTTACTCATGTAGATGGAGTGAGAAAACTATAACATGAATGGTTTGGCCATTTAATCTACCATTACCTAGAGAAACTCAATCATTAAGACATGGTTTCAAGGTTGATTAAATTCAAATTATCAAATGTCCTATACAATTGTTTCATTCTTGGAAAGCATCTAGAAGATAAATATGACAAGGGCAAAGCAAAGAGAGCCAAACATAAGATATAAATTGTCCACAATGACATACATTTCCATTTCTAAAACCTTCATTCAATAGGATTAGATACATGCTCACATTTATTGATGAATTTTTGAGGTACACCTAGGTTTTTTTTATCTAAAATAAGTCTGAGGTCTTTGATCACTTCAAGGACTTCAAGACACTTGTGGATAAGTAGTCAGATTGTTCCATCAAAATCTTAAGGATTAAAAATGGTGGGGAATATGTCAACAAAATTTTTGAGAAGTTTTACACATCAAAGGGGATTCAGATGTAATGCATAGTTCTATATAGTCCTCAACATAATAGTGTATTTGAATGTAAAAACTATTCCTTGAAGGAAATAACCAGCTACATGCTTCAATCAAAGTCTCTTGATCCTCAGTTTTGGGCTGAAGCAATCAACTGTGCATGTTGCATTCAAAATTATGTTCCACATAAATACTTGAAAGAAATCACTCCTTTTGAAGATTGGGATGGTCATAAGCCCACATTTTCTTGTGTTTGGATCACTAGCAATGGCCTGTGTTCCTAAGAAGAAATGCAAGGCAATGTACCCTCAGAGTTAGTCTTATATCTTTATGGATTACCCAGTGGGTGATAAGGGAGATAGGTTTATCCATCCTTAAACTCATGAGTTATTCATAGAAAGGAGTGTCAGGTTTCATGAGGGCCCACTTGAACTCACTACTATCAATTTAGATTCTTCAAAAGTCTCACTGGACATTGATTCCATTTCAAATAGTGACTTGGATCTACCTCAAAATCCTCCTAATGATCAAGATGACTCTTATTATTCTTCAAGTTTAAGTGATGAGAATAGTGATGAGGATTATCCTCCTCCATCTCACACTCACACATTAGATGATAATGATTCACTACCTAATTCTCCAATCTCATACAATTTTGGTCCTAGTTGGGCCAAACAAACAATTCAAAGTACTAGGAAACGGGTTAAAAATCCATCTGATACAAGGTGGACATGTTCATAGTCTCAAGGGGCTTAACATGCCTACCTAGCCATTACATTAGATGCATGAGCCTTTCATGATGTATCTAGCATTATAGAATGGGATTCTCATATGTAGAAGGAGTATAGTTCACTAATTAGGAAAAAAGCATGGGACTTGGTCCCTCTTCTTAAATGAAGAAAGTTAGTCTATTGAAAATAGGTTTATCAGACTAAGTATGGTGTAGATGGGTTTTTTGATAAACACAAAGCTCATCTAGTTACAAATGGGTTTTCTCAGGTGCCTGACATAGACTACATAAAGACATTTATTCCTATAGCCAAGATGGCATCTATCAGACTCATTCTAGCCATCACAACTATACATCATTGGGATGTTCACCAAATGGATGTCAAGAGTGATTTTATACATGGTGACCTCAAAGAAGATATCTACATGGAGCAACCACAAATATTTGTGAAAGATTCCTCCTTGGTTCAAAGACAAAAAAAATCTAGCTACGGACTCAAAAAGGTCCCTTAGATATGGTATGCCAAGATGGACTTCTTTCTCCATGAAATTAGTATCACCAGATGCCACTCAAATTTGAATGTCTACATATTATGGAAAGATGATTATTTTTTTATCATAGTTCTCTATGTGGATGAGTTGTTGATTATATGGAGCTCATGATCATCCATCTCATTACTAAAAATTTCACTTTCAGATAGATTTTCAGTGATAGACATGCGATTATTGCATTACTTTCTCAAGATTGAAATAATTTATTTATATTTTGGGATAAGTTTATCACAATCCAAATATTCTCTTGATTTTCTTGTGAGGTTTAACATGGTTAATTGTAAGCCATATCCTACTCCCTCCTTGTCTAGAGTGAAGTTTGAGGCTGATTTTCTTACACCATTGGTTGATTCAAATCCATATCAATAACTTATGGGTAGTCTTATCTATCTCACACACACTAGATCTGACATATCATATGTAGTTGGCATGGTCTCCTAGTTTATGTAAGAGCCACATGAATTACATTGGAAAGTAGATAAGCATATTCTACACTACATTCAGAGTTCATACAATTATGGGATACACTACAGAGCATGAACAATGGTTGATTTGATCAAATACACAGATTCATATTGGGTTGAAGATATTTAGAGTTGAATGTCCACGTTAGGCTATAGTTTTACACATGGTTCAGGTCTAATAAGTTGGTCAAGCAAGAAGAAACATGTAATTTATTTATCATCTATAGAGACAAAATATAGAGAGGTTATCAATGTCATCATTGAGGTTATCTGGATTCAAGGGATTCTCACTGAGTTTGGTATCTAGTTTCATAAGCCAACAATCATCTACTATGACAACTAAATCACTACCTATATTTGTAGGAATCTTGTTATCCATCAAAGGACCAAACACATAGATATTCACATGCACTTCATTAGGGAGCTTATCAATGAACAAGTCACTATTTTTTGGTACTATCCAACATTGGAGTAGATTTTAGATATTACGACCAAACCATTCATAGAGATTAAATTTGTTCATCTATGAGCTCTCATTGGGGTTAGGGATCCTCTACCTTCTTTTTATTCTTATGGAGGTCATTCACTATGTACTTGGGTACCTCATCAGGATTTCAATATTGGGACCCAATTATCATCTCACCTAAGCTACGCTTAAGAGGGGTGTTAGTGTAGTATTTTTTCCCATTGGGTTATGCCTACACAACCTTATGACCATTCTATGACAATTAATCTTCCTTAGGTTATCTATAAAATGGTCACATAGGGTAATTTCATTTTAATGTAATTATATAATTAGGAAAATTAGAGGCTTCCTCATGTTCCCCTAATTTTCCCTATATGTACCACACTCTTACACTTTGGACGGTAATATAGGTTAATATAATTTTATGAAAGTAGGTCATATTTTGCAATATTATTGTGTGAAGACAAGCTTCTTCCTCCTTTGAAATTTATCTATGATTTCATTGTTCCATACACAGATTTGCTCAATCTTCTATGTAAAGATCCAAGACTGTGTCCAATCTGACATCTTTAAACTTATATTTAATTTTGAATCAAAATAGTGACAAATCTAGTTCATGATCTTCAACTACCATTTTAATTATTCATGTTCTCTATTTTGATTTAATGATTAGGGATTTGAGGAAATAGGGAGTTACAAATCATAAATCCTGAGTTAAAATATTACACCAAAGTATATAAGCATCGATCACATAGCTAAAAATATCATTCATGATAATCAGTTGTAACATAATGTTCCATGCCAACTATATTTATAATATGAATTTAATTTTATATGGCACACCCTTTCACATGGATTTATTTGACACATGTTAGTTTATCACATATTTTAGTATCTTAGTCATATTTATTGGCTTTAATGTGTTCATTTGTATTTTGTAATTATCATGATATCACTTAATCATGATCTACTTTATATATTTTATTTATAGTTGACTATGATCAAAATAATATGTGGCCTCTAATTGTGTTTACAAGAATATGTGGTAGATTATTTCTTCAAGATCCATTAAATTATAAGACTATAAGGTTCATGTCACTATTATTTTAAAGTATACTTCTTAGTTGTACCCAAATGAGCATGTGGAAAATATTTATTTTATCATGTGATTTATATTTTAACTGATATATGAATCATGTCAGTGTATGGAGATATGAGGTGGTGACACATGGTATATTAGTGTCCAAATGGGAAGTGTGGAGGAATTTTTAAATGACACATGGTAAGTTAATATGTAGATGATGGCACATGATATCATATTACTTCATCGCATGGTCACAAATTTTTTTACCTATTATTTTCATAAAATGATCAACATGCTACGAGATGAAGACACAAGGATAAATATCTATCAATCATATAATCAAGGGAATTTATGATTTATCATTTTGAACCAAGGTACATGATAGAGAAATATTATGACATGTGGAGAAATCCCACTTAATATTTTTGTTGCGGGTATAAATGAATTAGAACATTGATCAAAGGCTTGTGATGAGGTGAAATGAAAACACACGGATAAATATTTCTTGTTCTCTAGGTAAAAAGTATACATGAATTATCCATTTTCTACCGAAGACCTATGATGATTAAATATGATGATATTTGGAATAATATCAATTTATCAAGTAGTTAGGGGCCTTTAGAACTTATAACTTTTAATTTTTTCAATGATGTCATAAAATAAGGATGCATATATCAATATCATTAGTTCAGGATGTTGTGAATGTATAAATTTAAGTCTACCCTTGATGTAAATGTTGATATAAAGGGGTTTGGATATGCGATTAGTAATAAGTCTTTTTACTTTTTTCATCTTGAAAACACATAATAGTCATTGAATTTTGAGTAAAGAAGTGAAATATAATAGACATATCATATTTTTAAATCGAGTTGTTGATCTGTAAAGTAACCTAACAACTTAGAAAGAAAAACAATTAGCTCAGTTAGTCCAATAAATTAAAACAAAACCAAGTTAACCTATTGATTAATTTTTAGGTAATTTTAACCAAAGACTTATGAAAAATAAATGTATTCTAAAACTTAGCCTTTGGTATGTTTGGGTCTCTAAGGCCAATTTTTATGTCTCAATGGGGACCAAATATAAAATTTCAAGAACAAATGAGTCCCAATTTGAAAATTTGAAAATGGGGTGTGTTGCTTATAAAAATGGTGACTAAATGGGGAAATACTCTAAAGTATTTAATAGCCTATAATTTATGGTTTAACTATAACACATTTTAAAAAATTTAATAGGAAAGAAAAAAATGAAACAAAGAACTAAAAGAGACTTCAACACAATCATGAAACATCATAACCCTTCTCATTTTTCTAGATTGTGTGTGATTAAGGAAAGGTTATGTCTCATTTTTATGATATTTTTAATAAATATTATATAAAATCCAAGGTTTATTTGATTTTTTTCATAGGTTATTTTAACTCTTAAGCACATGTATATGGGAGGCCAATAATTTTTTTATTTCTAACCTAGCACCCATATCCCTTTATATATATATATATATATATATATATATATATATATATATATATATATATATATATATATATATACATACATTTGAATCTACATTAATCATTGATATAATACCATTTAGGCATCCAAACCCCAGTAGAGATTATTTGAATCACCTCTCTTTAGTGAGATATTTTATTTATTTATTTTTTCAAAAAATCTCATAGAAGAAATGTTAGGAACCACAATTGGTTGGATGTATGGGAGTGAATTTTACCAGAGAGTTCACTCATATTTTATATCTTTCTCAATGTCTATTATCTCTAAAACAAGATTTAAGAATGTAGAAGTGTGATTGATATTTCAAAATGGAAAGTATTTCTAAAATTTGCATTAAAAACTCAAAATAACTCTATAAATTTGATAATCTCATTTTATTTAGATACAATCTTATATTTAGGTATGATACATATCTTAATTCTAATAACTCAATACATTATGAGAAATCCATGACTATCCATGAATGTGAATAATTTCCCTATGTGAAGATTTTCAAAAACTATCTACAAATGGTAAGAATGACTTTATTTGAACCAAGAAACTAATTAAAGGAAAATGTAACCTATGAAAATAGGAAATTTAATATATGAAATAAATAAATAGCATATAAGAAAGAAGGAAACATAATATATTCCTACTATGAAACTAGAACTCACAATCTTTTTGAGATGCCCCTAGTTAGAGTAAGAATGAAAAAATGCTTCAAGAATTGCCCATTAATTAGAAAGGTTAGGTCATTACCTTAAATATATTTAATTTGAAAAGCATTACTACAAAAAAATTTATAAATTATATATGATCTAATCCATAATTGATTGAAATTGCCATGTTATCCTTTTTTATCATGTGATTTGAATCTTTTTTCAAACCACATTTTGACAATGTCGTAATGTTTACTAAAATTATGAAAGGATTTTGTTCATGCATCTTATATATGAACAATGCCCAATAATATTGGATGAGTTATTTAATCTTCATCCATATACTCTCGCATTAAATGATATATTAGTAATTTAAAAGTAATGGGGAAAACAAGTTGTTGCCCATATATGAACACAAAATGTGAATATTTGAGGGCTAGCATATCCTTGAATATATATACCCATAATGAATAATTCAATAATAGGTGACATTCTATCAGTTTACTTTATGAATAATTCTATACGGCATTAATACAATAATTATTGGTAGACTTAACAACTCCATTCCCTTATGGGTAGTAATTTGAGAAAAACCTAATGATGATCTAATTATTATAGGCTTATTATTAAATTATGTAGATTGGAAGGAAGGAACATTGTCACATACTAAGTAAATTAGTGTTCTAAACATGGTCAATATATTATCTTCAAAGAATTTGATTACATCTGGTGTTCTGGAGTTATTTGTAGCAAAAACTTTGTTATGTATCATATAATGATATCTGGTAGTCAATTTGAAATTGTGACCAATTAATGAATTATGATTAATAAACCAAATGAAATCTAGACCCCATTTCAAAAAAGTATTTCCTGAATCACAAGTTACATAAGCATTGCTCTATGTACTTCTATTTTCTAAAATACTTGACACTAATGACAACTGACATGATTGTGTGTGTCCTTGAAAAGTTTAGGCTAGTACTATCCCATTATTATAATTTTATTCATTGTAACTTTTTTTAAATTATGTTCATTACCTATATTTTTATGGATGTTTTAAAAATATCTATAACTTATTCATAATACATTCATCTTAATTAGATATATTCATAATGTATTCAATGTAAAACTCCATTTATTATCATACAATGTGTTTATTTGATCATGATTACTATTATTTTTTATTTATTTATATCAAGATGGCATGTTTTAGTAAGTATATAATGAATAATTTGGCTATATCAATCATTGTTAGCTATTTGAGATTGGTTGAATTTCTCAATGAAGATGTGTGGATCAATTTCTATAATCAAATAATTGTTACCTTGTCCTTGTACCATTTTGGAAGGTTTAATTTCTAATTCAAACTAATATTGAGTATCCATCCATTTGAATTTTTTTAATCCTATAATTCTATCCAAATTTGAGTTTGATAGTCAAATATGGGAAAATAATATATGTCTTGTTGTGAAAGATCTAGTGTTTGAATCTTCACAAATCTAATCAAAGTATAAGTTAGTTTATCGATCATAGAGTAATTCAATTATGCATATTTTATTTGGTTATCATTAAGGTTATATGATGTTAATTATATTTAACTTTTTTATTGAGAATGAATGTAATGGTACATTCTAATGCAAACAAATATAAGAGGAAATCTTTTGAGAGGTCCAGACTAATCAGGACTGAGGCTTGAACAGTATAAATTTTAATGTCCTAAAATTATTTATTCACTTAATATATCCATTATAATTTGTCATATTTCAACATTACAATAAATGGTTTATAATATTTTTATAAATACAAAAATAAACTTTTCAAAACAAATTTAAGTTACCAAAGAAGGATTTTAGTTCCGTTTTACTATTAGGATATGGAATTTTAAAAATAGCTTGAAATGTTTTAGGGTCAATATAAATACATTCTTTGGTGATACCATGTCCCAATAACTTACCTTCCATGACTTTAAAAATACTAATTTTTGGGGTTCAATGAGATTCCACACCTTTTGTAGCTATCAAAAATATTTTGCAAGTGGGACACATGATCTATCCTATCCTAAGAAGATTTACAAGTCATCCATATAGATTATGATTAACTTACCAATGAGTCTAAAATACAAATAATGGCATGGTGAAAATTAGCAATTGATTTTTTATTAGTCAAAAAAACATTTTATTTTATGAAAAAATTCTCCATCTAGTAGTGAATGTAGTTCTCATTTGATCATCATTTTATACTAACAACTATTTGTAACTTAAAAATCCATCCAACAAGGACATCATCTCAAAACCACTAAATATATGTATAACCTCATCTATGGAATGAAATAGATAATCATCATTTTATAAAACTCTATTGGTATTTCTAAATCTACACAGAGTCTGATTTCACCATTATTTTCATACAAGAACTAGATTGGCAACCTACATAGAATGTCTTTGAAAACATGATTTGGCATCTTTTAGTTATTGAATTTATTTTTTAATAATGGGTTATAGAATGAGATTAACTACTCTATATCTTTATCTAAAATTTTTATTCCTCTCCAGAAGTGGTATAGTATTCTTTATGACTCTAAGATAAAAAATATTTAAATCTTACTAAGACCAATCAATCATATCATTTTACTCTAATAAAAGTTCTTTAATTTCATATCTCTCTTGTTAATAAGATCTCAATCCAATATTGCCATGTACGGATGTTCATTTGTTCCTAAATTTACCTAAAAAAACTATATTAGCTTATTTTAGACTTTATATTTTTTAGCTTGGTGATCCATATCAAAAACTTATTGTACTAAAACCATTTATTTTGGTATTGTATTTTATTTTATCTAAATGATACCATCATCTCCAAAATCTCCTTCATTCATTGGATTAAAATTGTTTTGATCAATGAAATTAGAATTTAAAGAATTATAAATATTCAAGAATTATATAATCTATTGGTCATCATCAAATACCTAAAAAAATTCAACATTATCAAGAACAAAAGGACATGGCACTAAATCTAAAAAAAATATGCATTTAAGACTCTTCTAGCCATGTTAGGTTTGTTCCTAAATAAGCTAGAGAGTTTAAAGTTTGATTATGTTCTCTTAACACAAATTTAATGTTAATATATTCAAATGGTTTGATTAGATTTGAGGATATGTATTTATAATTCTTAATTTATGATTTTTTTTAATAATAATTACTCCTAACAAACTTAATCACTAGATTTGAATCTCCAAACATCAAAAGCTATATGACAATGTGTTTGAAAGAAAATTGTAACCCTAGGATCAAGGCTTCATGTTCAACATGGTTATTAGTGCATGGGAAATGTAATCTAAAAACAACAAATAATTTATTCAAGTTAGGGTCAATAAACGTTATGAAGACACCAAAAACTTTCTTGGATTGAACACGACCAAAAGATAAGGTACAAAATTATGAAGGACCTAGGCTTTGTAGTGAAAGTGTAAACTCCTATGTGTGATGAGGAAAAGTTAAAAATTTAATTTTTGGTGTTGTATTTATGATTTTATATTTAATATTTGGCTATCTATAAACCCTAATCTAATTATCCACTCCTTTCTAAGGTAACCACATGTGTGAAATGTTTATTATAAGGAACTAAAAAAAAGTGTTCCAAGCCACAAAATCTTAGGTCTTAGAATAAAATCACATTCATAATAATAATAATAATAATAATAATAATAATAATAATAATAAATAATATACTTAGAGATTTATTTCAAAATAAAGAGGAGTTATATCATATATTACACCTCCAAAACTTCTATATAAATATAATGAATGATCCTTACATATATAGTCAAGGAAGGTCAGTCATAACTAAGATCAAACCTAGGAGTGAGAGATAATTATATCTAAAAGATATAAATAACTATAAATTGTCCTCATAATATCTAAGAGATAAATATTTAATATCTCATAATATCTAAAATAAGATAAATGAAATATCCACACATAAATAATTGGGAATAACTAAATACCTATGTGTACATGAGATAATTTAAATAACCTACTCTAACACCCCCCCTCAAGTGAATTTAAGGTCCAAAAATAAAGTGGAATATCCATAATATGAGTCTCAACAACAAGACCTGATCATGTGCCCATCTATAATAAATCCATGAAGTTATATCTCATAAAGTGGAGAAAGGGAGAAAACCTATAGTAAAACAACCCCCCCTCAAAAAAGGGGGGGAGAGAGAGAAAATAATGTAGGAAGGACTTCATATGGAATACCCTAAGGATAAATTCCATCACCCCACATTAATATTAGTACTATATATCTTGTGTGGATTAAAAATATGTAATAAGCCATATTTATATGAAGTGAAAGAGTACCATGTACACAAACCAAGAGTTATCCCATAAGAAGAAAAGCCAACTTTTGTATGTGATCATGATGTCCAAAATATACATTACCTAAATAAACAATAATGTCATATGGCCTTACCAAAAAATAGCCCTAATAGTATATACAATACTCTTTAAGTCATTATCAATAATTCTATCATTGTAACCTATAGATTCAAGTGTGCAAGACCCAAAAATAAGAGTATATATCTAAAAGAAACCAATCATGTAAGTAAGTAGATTCATAATATAATAAGTAAAAATATAAATAGTAGGAGTAATAACAATATCTAAATTATAGTCTGTAACAATAATAGGTTCCCAATCAAAATACATATCTAAACACATATCTTCACAAACAAGAGGAGTAAGTGATGAATGAACAAAAATTATGGCACAATAAAAGTCATCCTTAGTAATTCATGATGGTGTCTCATCCATGATCTCTAAAACTAATGGTGGAGGTACCACATCCTCATGAATCATGTCCTCTTGATCAATGAAATGAATATGAGTAAAAACTATATGAGGATTAATAGTTGCCTTAAGTAAACAACCATCAAAAGACAAGTCCTTGCTAACATGATAAATTATGTTTATGGCATCATCAAAAAATAAATAATAATTTACAATAGGATAAGGAAGTGGAATAGGAGCTGGAGTAATTAAGGGTTAAAAAGACCCAAAAGACTTAGTATCCTTCCCAAATAAGGTTAAAAAGTTGTCCCAAACTTCCTAGGGTGATATGGCACATGTGACATAGAAATGAAAAGTGTCTAAAACATGGAGGATAATGAATCAAATAGACATATTTCATGGATGCAATCTAGGAAATACCTTCTATATGTTATGGGAAATACAATAGATCTATCAATTAATCCTATCTTAGAGAAGATAAATCCTACTTAAACTTCTAATTGGGGATACATTAGATAATTGAGGTCATGACTAATATAGATCCACTAAACCTAATAAAGTGATATATTGCCATAATAAACTCACTAGGGAGTGTTCCAAAGCCTCTAGTCAGGGAAAACTACATGATAATCCTAACTAGTTCCTCTATTCTCATATTCACTAAACTAATAACAATTAAAGTAAAGTCTAATCTAGTGCTCACCAAATCTTTTGGCCCAAAGTGGGGGTAGTAAACAATAAAATTAAGCATGCATAGAATACATATACTCACATACATGTATACACAATATTAATACATGGAAGAGAAGTGTAAATGCATATCTAGATACTCTTACAAAGGAGGAAAAAAGTTAAGAATACTTACCTTTGAAGACAAACCAATTGAGCCTCAATCTCTCCCTTGGCCAAGGTGATTTGCAAGAGGTTTTTTTGGTATGTAAGGATGATAAGGATAAATCAGCTCTAGGATACACAACCTATCAATGCATAAAAAATACTTCTCCACAAGACAATACTCATATCTCCAAAGAAAGTATAAAACCCTAAGATTTATCCTTAAGTAGAATGGTGGATAAAAATATGTGAAATATATCTTACTTCTTATTATATTATCTTCCTAATAAATGAATTAACTGAATGTGTATATATAGTTGAATCTAACCCTAAACCTTTTCAAAAGTTTAGTTAGCATAGTCAACCCAATCAACTCTATATTGTTAATTGATAATAAAAAGTATCAATTAGATTACTAAGTCAACCAAGTCAAAATTGGTATTATTAATTGATACTAACAAGTATGAATTAGAATACTAAATTGGGATAGTTGAATTTGCAATATAAATTATCAAAAAGGGTTTTAGGCTTAAGAAGGGCTAATGATGGTATAAAATGAATAGAGGAGGGTTCAAGAGAGGAGAAAAGGCTTAGGGAAGTACATAAGAAAATTTTGTGTTGATAGCAATTGGTTGGGAAAATGGTAGGAATGATACAAAGCCATAACAATCTTATGAAGCACCAGTGGTCTACCCACCCATTTTCTATTACACCCTTTAAGGTATCAACTTAAAGAGATTAAAATGTGATAAGAACCTAGAAGATATAAAGTATTAAGAAGTGGTAAAGTTAATAAAAATATTGTGTGTATACATATTCCCAAATCAAAGCTCAACACGTGTCACATGGGTGTAACATGGGATGGTGCTTTGAGAAAGAACATAGCAACACATGAAAATGAGGAAAATAAAAATGACATATGAAAATTAATGCTAAAATAAAATGTAAGTAACTCAAAATACCATATACATACCTTAACTTAGCTAAATGATCGTATGCAAATAACCTAGTCTTGATCATGGAGGGTACGGTACCTACATTTGAAAAATAAAAGGGATACATGACTAACAATAGAAGCAATGTGTGAATACATAGGATGGTTAAATTAGAAATAAATTAGTTAGAAAAATTGGAAAATTATGATTGTTAAGGCAAGGTTAGAACCAAGAGATTAAGTATGTAAATGATAAAATGATGAAAAATGAAGGAAAAATGATTGTAAAACACACTAAATCACATTACAAATCATGTAAAACATAAATGGAAAAAAGGAATATAGAACATACTAAATCACATTGGGAAGCATGTAAAACATAAATGATAAAAAGGAATGTAGAACATACTAAATCATGTTGGGAAGAATGTAAAACATAAATGAAAAAAGTAATGTAGAACATACTAAATCAAGTTGGGAAGCATGTAAAACATAAATTACAAATGAAATATCAATGAAACAAAACTCTAAAAAAAGATATGTAAGTAAGTGAAAAGTAACCCCATGGAAGATAATCATGTCAAATCAAACATAAAGAAAAATATGAATGATTAAAAATGAAATGTAAGTCAAGATGTAAGACAGACATGAAGAAATCATACATAAATAAAAACATGTAAGAATGTCAAATGTCATATGTAATATAAGTGAAGTCCACAAAAATTAAACAAGAACACAATAAAGAGATGAAAATCAAAATCTCTAAAGCATGAAAAATCAAACTTAGTGCTTGGTATAAGTTACAATGTAATAAAATTTAACCACCTGATGACATGACTAGTATGAAAATGAGATGGTTTGGTAAGAAAATGGTGCAAGGGTGCTTGTGAGGAATTCTTGGTCTTACAATGCAACTCACAAACTATAAATGAAGAACAATAATAAAGTAGATATGATCAAAGATGTGATCTGCTAAAAATAATATCCAACAAGGGTAATATCAGGGAAATATGATGAAAAAAATGAACATGAAGTTCCACATGGGTGATGTGAACATCCTTAGTAATAATGAGACACACTATGCAAGTGAGAAAGGCTAAGAATTATCAACACTAAGGACTTATGATATTTTTAATAATGAACACAAAGCTTAAGCTAAGAAGTGAAGTACATAAATCAACTCATGAAGGCTATATACATGAAAATTAAAATGGACCTATCTTCCCACAACTTGTTCCCTGTTCCTCAAGTCCCCTTATAGATTCATCAGTCTACTACAAAGATTGGGTATTTATGTGAGAAATCAGGTATAACTAGATAGTATATGATATAATAATACCTCCTACCCTAGTATACTAGCCTACCATATCCCAAGGGACCTTAGCTCTATCATGAGGCCATATATGGAGTTTGAGATTTGACTCAGATAGGATATTTTCTAAATATATGTCATGTGTCTTGGTGTGATCTAACTTTTAATATAATTTTTCCTTTTATTTATTTTATGATTTGACATTTAAATCTTTTGAATTTTTATATTCCTCCTCCTCCATATAGATATAGAGAACCAAATATGAGTGAAATAGGTGACAAACACAAGAGATATTACACTTAGTCACCAGAGAAAAGGATCTAAGGACTAAGGTGACTAAAGATTCCTAGACTTCCACCAAGTGAGTGTGCAATCTAAAAATTGATCGATGTGAGCCTCAAATTAAAGAATGTAAGGGAAATTTGAATACCATGAGATATTCATCTATGTAATAAGTGATACAATGATGAATATTCTCGTATATTATGACAAAGAGTTAAAAGAGTTTATGAAGGGAGCGGGGCTATGCTATGATAATCATGTCCCTAGAGAATCCTTACTAACCTATAATGGATCTAGCACAAACACTAATTAAAGTAGTAATGTTCAAAATTCATTTAAATATGTTTTAATGTGGTAATTTGTTAAGAAGGCCAAGTATTATACATGGTCTTACACTAAATTTCACTAGGTGAACACCAATGAGGTGAATGCTAAATAATGGGGGAAAAGAATCATAAAGATACTAAGGCAAATAATGACATAAAAATACAAAAATGAAAGAGATATATAAGAACAAAAATGAAAACAAATTCCAAATGTAATGTGTAATAAAACCAAATAACCCAAAGGTGATAATGATTCTAGTCAAGTGAAACTAAAAGGAGTAAAGTACACAAAAAACAAAGAAACATTGTGATATACAAGCCTATATGTCTTGGAAGGTTTATTTAATCTAAATTTATTTGTTATTATGCATTATTGAATAAGAGTGGGCATTGTAAGATGCCCCAATGGGTAAGTGGACATAGGGATGGGCATCACAAGATTCTCCAAAGTTTGAAGTGAGATGTGGATGGGTATGATAATATGCCCTAACATGTGAGGTAGAGTGAGGTAATATTGAACCATTAAAAATATTTTCATTGGAATGGTAAGTGCATTTGAATATAGGTAAATGTGTTGGTTTATTAGATTTTAAGGATTCCAAATTTGACATAGGATGTGTAAGAGAGGTATGAATATCTATATAAGGTCAAGGTGCTAAATGAGGACCATGTATGATATGCTTTGGAGTAGGCATTTGAACTAGGTACTCCTTTGCTTCATGCGACCTAAGATTTTGAGTTTGAATGGATGTAACAATGTGTTTAAAGTGGTTCATGTTATCTATCATTTCCTTATTGGTGTAGGAAGAAGGATAAATTATGGTGTGAATGACATTAGTGGATGAGGTGTAGGTAAGAGATAATTTTTATTATTCAATAGGTAGTTGATGTTAATGTGATTATGATTCTTTAGATTGAATTTGTGAGGCTTGAAGATAGTCTTGATAACATTGTTTTGTTAGATTATCAAGATTGAAGTTTGGACCAAGTAAGGAAGTAAGAATAAATCAATGAAGATCATGAAAATATTCATGAGAATGACCTATGATAGCATTCTACCAACAAAATGTATTAGGATTGTACCATTTTAGAGGAGGTTTGGAAGGACCAAAGCTCATGGTTTTAGAGGATGGAAATTTCTTCTTAATGTTTTCTAGACTCCAGGGAGGGTGGGTTGGGTTAAAATTGGTCAAATTAGATGCTTCATTTTTATGTTGGGGAGGATTGGATGAATAAATGTTATGAGAAAATGATTGGAAAGGTTCTTTATTAGTTGTTTGAGGTGTTTCAGAGTCATAATAAAGTCTTACCTTTTAAATTGGTTTAATGCTTCTTCTAAAGTTTTAAGAGAAAAGCTTCAAAATTCATATTGAAGAGGATCTTTAAAAGTAGTAAAAATTAGTTTTAAAAGAGTATCATCATTCATGTTATGGTCTACCTTTAAAGCTAGAGACCTCCATTGTTTGATGAAAGTGTGAGTAGATTCATTATGAAGTTTCTTGGCATTGATGAATTAGCTAATTTGATTTTTAGGAAGGTCATTATGTTGGAATTAATTCACTAGAACATTAATTAAATCATCCTTTTGTGAGAAGGAATGTCTAGGAAGTTGGTTGTACCATTCAAGTGCATCACCAACAAAGGTTTTGGCTAAGGCTTCTTGGTAGAAAGATGTTAATTTGGACCCATTCCTTATAGATATTACCAAAATACTATAGTAGGGTCCTTTGTAGCATCATATGTGATAGTTGGAGAAATGTTTAAAATATATATGGATGTAATGAATGGAACTATAGGTTCATTTTGAAGATTTTAAAGGGTTTTATTATTAAAAGAGAGTTGAGGGATGATATTCCCATTGACATCTCTAAGAGTATGAGGGATAGAATTATGATTTGGCTGAGAAATAATGACTTGAGGTGTTTTAATAATGTGTAATAAATGTTGTTGAATTTTAATCATTTGGGAATGATTAATTATTTTCATGATGTTCATTTATTAAATAATTTGAAAAATAATTTGAGTTGTGTAAATTTGTGCATTAATATTTGAAGGTGGGGTATAAGTGTTATTAAGAGGGGGATTATTAGTATTGGTGGGAGGAGGGGTATTGGGTGGAGGATTCCCAAAATTGGTCTTGGGAGGATAAATATGATGAAGGACCTCACATGTATAGCATTGTGTAGAGATTGGTTTTGGATTAAGAAAAGATGAAGGAAGAAATTGAATAGTTTCATTTGAAGTAATAAAATAAGTGATCTTCTAATATAAGTCCTTAATTATGAAATGTTCTTGACTAATCAAAGGCTAAAAAGATGACATAATTTTGAAATAAGACTAGATAACCACACAAAAAATAGTATCAACTAAGGTGTATAGAGTTGATAGGGTCAACTATGTACTATTTAGATAGGACACTAAATGAAGATAAAATAGGCCAAACATAGAATAGGTTCAACCCATAGGTACTAAGTCAACTAGGTAGACTTTGTAATATAGAGAGAAAATTTTAATTAAATAATAAGAATATAGAGTCAAATAGGTCAATTGTGTACTATAGGTAAAAAAGGTGAATCAGTCAATGAGAGATCATATTGACACGATAGTGTTCTAAAAATAGGAAAAAATATTTATAATCATATGAAAGAAAACATACAATAAATTAGATAATTATGGCTGGTCCAAATGGAGCACACAACATAAATCTTTCACCAATGATGGATAGTGCAAGTTTTTTAATACATAATATAATGATCAAAGAGAAAAAACAACTTGAAATTAAAATCTAAGTGGTCGTTCAAAAGTATTGTTAAGTTATAATAAATTTTGTAATTAATGTGATAGAAATTTGTCTATAATAAGGAACTAAAAATAATTCTAAGGTTGGTTTTAGGTAGTTTAAGATCAAAGGGATCTATATTGGCAATGGTACTGGCTTGGTATTGGGGCTTACCCCATCACTTCACAATCCTATAGCGATAAGGGTGTTGAGTGATTTTCTAATATATACCATTAACCATGTATTTATACTTGGCCAAAAAACCAAGTTAGCTTCGCCATTGGTGATGAAATCTAAGTAGGTAGGACTTGGGAAGATAAGTGTTTAAATACATTTTGAATGTTATGTGATTTGGTAGTGTGTGAAAAAGATTAAAATAGTGTAACTAAATATACATTTTAAAATCCACCTAATTAGGATATGTAAGTTATTTTAAGTATGAGAATAACTGAAAATGAAGTGTAAATTTATTACTATCAAATAGTTGTTAATTACTTGATTGAGAATATTATAGAATTAGGTTAAGTGACATTGTATACACACAATACAAAATAGAGTCATTTCATGCAACACTATATGCAAATATTATAGAACTATGTATTTTAGATAGAAGAGAACCTACATAACTAAGTTGATCAAGTAAACTTGGTTAGCTATAGGTTTGTAGTTTTAAATATTGCTAGCTTGTGAAAAAAAAAACTAATATAAATACTGAAATGATAGAGAGAGGAAAGAAATGAACCTTGGTGGTCTTAAATATGATTAATATTTAAAATTTATATGTTATGATGATCAAATGTTTCTTTGAATTTTTACCAACTGGGTAAACTACATCGATAAAGTTTACAAAACCCTTTATGCCAAAAATAAATTGTAAAAACTAAGTTAACTAGGTTGACTTAGTTGCTAGAATTTGGCTACCAAAAATAACTAAGTTAACTAGGTTGACCTAGTTGATAGAATCTAACTGAATAAGAATACAATGTTGACTAGATTAATCTAGTTACTTGTGTTTAGTATAGACCTACACAAAATATAATGGACTCAATTTGATATGACTATGTGTAAAACCTATACACAAAAAATTATAACTATACCAAATGGTTAGATATAGTACTATAAATATGGAAAAACTTAATGAAATGATAGAAATGATAGCACAAAAGAAAACATGTAAGGTTTATATTCATGGCAGGTTCACTAGAATGTATACAATGGGAGATGCAGTAGATCTATAAATCAATTCTATCTCAGAGAATATAAATCCTACTTACACTTATGAATAGAGATACATTAGATAATCAAGGTCATGAACAAGATGCATTCACTAAACCTAATAAAGGGATATTTTACCATAATAAATTCAATAGGGAGGGTTTCAAAGCCTCCAATCAAGAAAAAGTACACAATAACCTTAACTAGGTTCTATGTTTTCATATTCACTAAACTAATAACAAGTAAAGTCTAATATAGTTCTCACCAAATATTGTTGTACATTGAATGGGACATATATATATATATATATATATATATATATATATATATATATATATATATATATATATATATATATATATATATATGCAAGGAATGTCAATCCTAACTAAGATATCAAGTCAAGTGATCAATCATAACTAAGAGATCAATCTAAGATCAAACCTATGACTAGGAGATAACTATCTCTAAAGGATAGAAACAACTGTAAACTATCCTCATTATATCTAAGAGATAAATATGTAATATCTCATAATATCTAAAACAAGATAAATGAAATATCCACACGTAAATACGTGGGAATAATCAAATACCTATGTGAATATGAGCTAAGGTAAATATACTACTCTAACATCTATTTAAATATAATGATTCAATGTATTTGACCGAGAACAACTCAACAATAAACCATAATTTTTAGGGATGTCAACTACAATGATGCCAATGTATTGTTGAAAAAATGGCTTACAATCAAGTTGTATGTGGGCATTTAATTTTTTTCTAATGACTGGGACATGATATTTGTCTAATTGTAGGACCACTCTCTTAGATTTATCTAGTTTTAAACCTAATTAATTACATATTATAGTAGGCATCACATTATCTATATCTTTTGAGTCATCTAAAAATTTATGCACATTTTCCTCAAAAATTATGATAATTGACAAGAAAGGTGGGACTATGGATTTGTCTTTATAAATGATCATATTGGCATATGCATCCTTTAAATTTTCAAAATATGGTTTAATAGTTAGGTATTTCAATGAAAATTCCATTTATTCTATAATCTAGGACAAATCATGGAGGTTTATGTTTGATTTGATCTTATTCATATCCTCAACTATATCATATCCAATCTTTTTGGGGGATAAACATGTTGACACTAGACATTTAATTTTGGGGGAGGTAGATTATTGTTAGATTTTAGATCAGAAGGAATCATATTCTTATTTTTTAGAGGTGTATAATTCATGGCATGATGTTGATTATTATTTTTGATATTATAGTTATTCCTTTGAAATTGGTTAAAATTATGAATTTCATCTATTTTGTCTTTTAGTTCATTTTCATCTTCTACAAGGAATGGAAACTCACATGTCTCAAACACCATTATAGTGTTAGAATAACTAGGTTAATTTTATGTGGATGAATTAAGATGATTTAGGATAATATCATACCTTTTCATCTCCTTTTGTAATATTTTGTAGGGAGTACATAATTCTATGCAATATAACTCACTATGTTTTGTAGTATTATGAACTCTACACCAATTAGGTAAGGATACCTCATACATGTTTATTTGAGAGAGATTATCAGGGAGATGGTTTATTATATCTCTAGAATATAATATTCCTATTAGATAATTCTTTGTGCATGTGCAATCCTCAATCCCATCGCAATAAGGTCTCGTATCTCTGAAACTGGACCCAGTCATTAGAATTTTCAACTATAAGAACAACTAAAATTCCTAATGACTATATAGGGACCCCCAAAATCTGATGAAGGCCATGGGCATGTCAAATTTAATCACTAAAAGTGTGACATTATTCATTTTAAAAAGGGTCATTTTTTGGATGTTGTCACTCACACATTAGTAACATCAATCAAAGTGAGGGGGAGAGCACCCAAGATAGGTCTTAACACCCTTGGTCACTTCCAACTCAAAATTACATAATTTTTTATCCAAGGGGCCATAAGGTTTTTTTGGGTAAGTTGATTATAATTTTTTTTTACACCAATAATTTTTCACACCCAAATTTTTCAAAATTATGCAAGTGGAGATCATTATTTTCTATGATCAAGAAACATTCAATATTTTGTAACTTTCAACTGATAGCTTCTTTTTAGGCACTATTTTTTTGAAAGTTTGATTTTTTTCAAGGTATGAAATTTTTGTGACTTGTAAAATTGATCCTTTACATATTTAGGGAGATTTTCATATCATCATCTTTCAACACATGTAGTTCAACACATACTTCTTTCTACACCATGGATCTAAGTGCAGCTTTGATTATTACACTACTCAACTATCATGAATGAAAATTCAAAGTTCAAATCATCTTGAGGAGAAAAGGATTACACTGAGTCACAATGGGTATAGAAATAAAACTAACTCTCAAAGTAGAGAAGGTGAAGTATAAAAATAGAAGTGACAAATCCTATAATATTATATGCCTTTCTATGTCTTTTAACTTGCTCTTTCATATCAAATATAAAACAACTATAAATCATGTGTTGACCATATTGGAAAAAATATTTCAAAAATATAAATTCATGAGGGGTTATGAGTTGGAAAATGATCCCATCATTTTGAGCCTAGGCAACTTTGATATGATACAAGACTTCTTCACTAAGATCAATTACTTAGGTTATCATTGAAACTCAGTGGCATTGATAAAAGGGATGATCAATTTCTTGTTTCCATCCTTGACAAATTGGGATTTGACTATTCTTGTTATCATAGGTGCTTGGGGTTTACCAAAACATGCTAATTATAGGGATAGCCATGTGATTTAGCATAAGATTTTATAGAATGCATAGATAAATACAAAGTTATAACTTATAGGTTGAGTTCATAGATATTTCACATGGAAGAATAAAATTTTATAAAAATCACATATATTATATGAGAAATAGATTTTTAAAAATAGATATACCAATGGAAACTATTCTCAGACATAGATCTTTGTAAATTAAAATCTTAAACATGTATAAATAACATTAAAACACACATAGAATCTATATTACATGAGTTTAATAAAATATTTAACCAAGTCTAGGATTAGAGCACAATGCTCTATTACAATATTTCTAAGAATTATTAATCCATAAGGACGTTCATCTATCTATTCATTAATCTAATCAACTACCCATTCTATTACAATCTAAATAAATATATAACCAAAATGTTGTGTCATTCTAACCTCTGAACCCATTCCTATCACACCCATATGCTATCTCATATTTTGTTTCTTCATAGCTCTATGCACTTATGACTAGAGAAAAACTAACCATGAAACAACTCAAAATAACTATACAATAAAAGGAAACCATGGTTCTATCCACATGGAATATACATTTGATCAAGTAGTTTGGTGTTCACATTTACCCACTAACACTTTCATGGACTTTAAAAATTATCTCATCTTGAGACAACATTTTAGAGTTAAGAGGTACAATGAATAAAAGATAGATTGGACTCACATCATTAATAGATCTCTCAGGCTGTTGTTTATCAGTTTTCACCTGCTACACACTATTTATCAACCCTCACAAGTTTTCAAATAAATAACATACTAGCCTATAACCCATATGAGTTTTTAATAGGCTAACATAATTAGGTGACCACCCTTTTAGGTTTCCATCAATCCTAGTCCTACGACTCACACCAAGTCATTCGACAATGAAAATTAGGGTGGAAAAATTGAAAAAAATAAAATCTATGTAATACTTAGTTGGTAAATGGAAAAATTTATTGAGTGTCTGGAGATGAATAAGTGTGTGATGAAGGCTATGAATAATTATTTTTTTATTGAATAATATATTGTATCTATCTTATATGGATGAACTATGGTGAGTTAACCAAAGGTGTGACCATAATGTTTAAAGTAGACAAATATATGTTAAAATCTTATTAATCAAGTGAGAATTCTTGAAGTATGTGAAATAGAGCTTGTATTAGAGATTGATAGCATTTTTAGTTATGAGATGTCATCATTGTCTATAATAGGCAAGGATAAATTCATAGTGGAAATCTTAGGAGCCATATATTGTTGAACATATATTAGCTTGTCAATATATAATTGCACTTGGCATCCTCTAAATATGTTTCTCAGGATTTGATTTTCCCATGCCCAAAGTTCTTGCATGACTATGTCCTTTGAACTAATAGACTCTTGTTGTGTTGGATCCATTTCCTTAGATATGGTGGCTTGATTATCCATGGCTATCTTGTCTTTTCTCATTGTAGAAAATTCAAGTTGGGCACTTTCATAGATTGTGAGGAGCTATTACTTCTAGTCAATCATCTTGTTGGCCACTTGAGTTACTTGGATTGAGGAAACATGTAAATCATACTGATATTTTGTAATTAGCTCAAATAGAGACTCAATATCTACTTTGATGGTTTGGCCCCACATATATATATTTTGAAACTTTTTGATGGCCTACCAATCATGTGTAAGTTTTGTAATGAGTAGTGAAACCTAATATTGGTTGAAAATACCCTAGTTCCCAACAACCACTACACATAACCTAGGATATGCATATTAAATGACTAGATTTGTGTTGTGAATCTATTTACTCAAGTCTATCTTTTTATCTTGTAGTTATTCCACCTTTCTCTATAATGATAGATCTTTTTATGTTATTCATTCTTGAAATACAACTACTCCTTCAACCTACTTTGCAATTGGTAATTGGAAAACATATAAACATGCATCGGTGGTAGGTGGGTTAAGAATCAATATTGTAGATGATGTGGTTATAGGTTCCTATTGTAATGGAGTTATTGGTAGTGATAATGTGGTGCACCAGGAGGATGAAATGAGAATATCCCAATGCCTAATGTTTTTCATTGGTTATAATTGAGAAGTTTCTTGTTATTTTGCAACATTAGTATTTTCATGTCCTTTTTTTGTGATGCCTCTTCTATAGATTTATTATTCTTCAGATTTTCCTCTTCATTCTATTTTCTCATAGACTCATCTTGTTTATGTTCCTTAGTGTCTTATTTCTCCTATGATTTCTTATTTTTATGCACCTCTTCATGTACATTTATCTTTTTAGCCACCGTTGCTTGCTTATTTTTTCCTCCTCATTGACTCATCACTTCTTCATGTACGTTGGTCATTCTATGGAACAAAGTGCCAAGTCTTTCATATTTTCCTACATTGGGTAGTAAGATTTGTTGGTTCTTCTTCATATTTTGTAGTGGGCTTGTAGTGTTGTAATGTCTTTCCTATGTTTAAATGATTTGAGAAGATTTTATGGTATAGGATCAAATGGATATGGATGTGAGTTACTTATGAAAACCCCTCCAGCTAAAAGATTCACTTAATTTTTTTGAATCTTTACCTCCCCATATATTGTATGAACCTTAATCAAAGGAGGATAGATAGGTAGTTACACCCATAGATGTGAGGTACCTTATTATTCACCTAGATAATGCATACCACTTTCCAAAATAATAATTCATTCTCATCTTCTCTATGTATACTTATCTTGCTATGTCATCCATCATCATTCTATATACCTATTGTTAATACATCTACATTCTGTACCATTGACATTGGGATAAAATATTAGGAACATGAGCATAATCCAATTAGGGCCTCTGACTTCTTGTCTTTCACCTAGATGAAAAAAGAGATCTTCCATCTGTTATAGTATTGTGTTTTCCATAGTCTTGTAACATTGATGTTTTTATCAATGGATAAGATGCTAAGAAATTATGAGTTTTAACACCTGATGGTATTTATATAATGGCATTTCTCTTCCAATGTATTTTGATTTGTAACTTCTTTATATACTATTTCCATGTCAACAAATAAAGGTAAAGGTATAATGGGTTCTTTGGAAAGCTCATAAATTCTAATATTAGTACCTTGTAGTAGTTTGGTAACTATCTCATGTTGGCCAAGTGATTACATTACATTGGGATGGATGTGAGGTTACTAACAATGAGATCTAATAATTCATCCCACCATATATTAGACTTCCAAAAATGTCTAAAGTAGGTACTCTCTTTATACTTCCAAATGAGGCTAATGAATACTATATATATGCCAATAGTCATCATCTGGGTGCACTACACTCTCAGGGGATTTCCACTTGGTAAATACTAGTAGCAAGACCCATAATTGATATTGAAAGTTTTATTTAGTTGAGGCCAGTACGTTTTTAATATTTTTATTGAGTTTTGAAACCAATAACTTAGGACAATTGAACTTTCCATTATGGTGATCGTATGATGGCCAATATCAATAACACCTTTTATTGCCTCCTCTAGGTCCTTGGTCATCTACCAAAATCATTTCATAATGTATTGTACAAGAATGTAAAATCTCTCATCTACGATGACCTCTGGGGGATCCTTCAGTTGCCTTTGGTATATTCATCACTAATTTTAGGTAGGATTGATGGTGATTTTGTCTTGTATGTACCGAATGGTCTTCCCCTTGTTTTCATTCCCATAGCTCACACTATTATTGCTTCATTCATGTATATGGTGACATCTAATGAAATATAAATCTTTCCCTCACTATATCTACTCAGTAATAACTTTGTTATGTTTCCCAATTGGTTGAATGTAGGTAAATAGATCAAGTGCTTGACATCCATATTTTGGATTCTATATGATCGTGTCACTATTAAGGGTTATATGCCTTGAGATATTTCATGAACAAATAGATGTGTTTCAACATTCTTGATGAAATACTATACATCTAGGGTTGTGAACCTTATTTGAAATAGTTTCTCCCAAATCCCTATATCTTCTTTTTATGACATCATGAGTCATTTTCTCAATTAAGAATTATCAAAATCATCCATCAATAATTTTTTGATGATCTTAAATACTCATAGTTCTATGAAATGATCAAAAATATGAAACAAAAGGACTTAAAATTGACTAACTATAAAATAATGACATGATAATCAAGGTTATATATTTATAGATATTCACACACCCTTTCCAAAATCAACTTTTAATATGATTTGTTATCCCTTGATCTTACTTTTGATATTATTAAATTAGCCAAATAACCTTATGTTGAGTTGGTGTACTTATTGTTGAATCAACATTCATTTTTGGTAATTTAAGTAAATGATGTGTGTTGGGTGAATATTTTGTCAACCAGCTAACTAGTGAGCAAAATAGTTCCTATCATCACAGTATAGGGAGATTGTTCATCCAGGTGTGCAGTTTTACTACATCAACAGGGGAAAAATCTCTCCTCTCATCAAGGGGAGGTTCCCTATTAAATATACGGAGGCTATATACTATATATATAAGTAGAAAGTAAGATGTAGGGGTGGGATAAACCATCCATCTCTCTTTTTTCAGAGATGATGCTAATAAACAGAGGAGAAATCCTGGGTGATTGGTGAAGGTACTTATCTTCTTTCAAAAGTAACATTTAGCCAAGAGCCAGATCCCATCTTGGATAGTAGAAATCCTGGTGAAGCGACATAAGGCACTTGTCTTCTTTCAGAAGTGATTTTTGCTTCAAATAACATGAATCTTTCTGGTAGGATAAGTAAGAAGGTGCCAAGGGCGTAGTAACCAACAATCTAAGATGTAGCACAAAGTCTCTACCTTGACTACCCAAGAGTGAGATACGAAGGGTAATGAGGGCACAAAGTCATCCCAAGGTCCTTTACATAGAAACAAAAAATAAACACACACTAAAGACAACTATGGTAGCACAAAGTCTGAAAGTAGTTAGCTTCAGGACACCTTCCTTATCACTTCCACTAGCTCTGCTTGTTAAATTGAATAAACAAGGACACATTTAGAAGATAGACATAAGAACAATCTCCTAAAACGATACAATCTATACAACACAAAGTTTGTGAATCACTTGCTTTCTCATTCAGATAAAATAATATGAAATACAATCTGAGCTCAAAGTCTCAGTATTCGCCTTTCAATTTGGGCAGAGTTTTGTTTTTGTGGTCAAAATATCTCCTTAAAACAATAAAAGAGATTACAATATATAGTAGCCAAGAAAGACTTGGCACTTTGTTCCATAGAATGACCCATGCTACAGTCAACACCTTCAATGCACCTTCAGTTCTGTCTAGAGGGATCATGCCTAGAGCAGTGCATTACCTTAACTATGGTGTGTCTATTCATCTAATATGTCTTTTCCTAGGTCTGGATCATCTGGTCTATCCCTTCTGATGTCTACGTAGCTGTCCATTTTGTCTTTACTCCAAAGGAGACTAACAGGCTATGTGTTCAATGTTTGCAAGCTTGAAAATCTATTCTGTAGACTGTTCCAGCTATTGGAATAACTTATGTACAGATATTTCTAGTCTTTTCCCTCTTTCCACTTTTATCCTTTCCAAATTTATCTTTTCTAGCTTTGTCTCTTCCTAGAATTTAAGCTCATAGGCTATCTTTTCAGCCATTCGCTTGGTTCTTCCTTCAAGTTCCATGCTTTATTTGAATTTCAACAGATATTCCCTTACTTTAAATTTGACATCTATGGGGCCATCAATGGTTGCTAGCCACTTGAACCATGTTGAACCTTAAACCTTTGAACCCATTGAAAGTACATTGGTTCATTGGTTCATTATTTCATTCTACCTCTTTTGTTCCATCACTTCCTGGTTCAATCGCTTTCTTGCTCCTTGGTTGAACCATCCATTGAACCACCTATTTGCTGCTTTTTTCCTTGACTGAGGCTAGCTTTGAACCTTTGAACCCATGAACTCATTGAACCTTTTGGTTCAAGGTTTAATGGTTCAATCGGTTCATTCTTTTTATTTGGCTAAGTCTTTTGATCACTTGAACAAAATGCATTGAACCATATGGCTTTTGAACCTGTTGAACCATTGAACCCAATTAAACCAAAGTGGTTCAATGGTTCAATAGTTCAATCCTTCTTCTCTTTGATAAGTGTTTTGAAGCTATTGAACCTTGAAGAGGTTAAACTTGTTGAAACTTTGCTGAAGCACTTAACTCTTACCGATGATGTTAAACCTTTGAACCCATTGAACCCGTTGAACCAAAATGGTTCAAGGTTCAATGGTTCAATGGTTCAATGGTTCAATCCTTGCTTAGAAGCTTGCTGATGGACATTTTGGTTGAACCTTGTCATTAAACCAACCTTGAAATCGCTTAAGTGCTGAGAGCTTGCTTCTTTCCTATAGAATCTGTAGAAATCAACTTATGAAGTCCATATTTTTCTCTAAGTTTTCTCTCGAGCCTTGAGAGAGTCCGTAGAAATGAGCCTGTGGAGTATGTATTTTTAAGCCTGCAGAGTCCATAGATTTCTTCTTGCAGAGTCCATAGACTCAAGCCTGCAGAGTCCATAGATTAAAGCCTGCAGAGTCCGTAGATTTCTCAGAAAGCTTTGAAAAATGAAGAACCTGAATGCTCAGAACAATTTTTGAAATGGGAAGAGAGGATTTTGGTCTGTAGGACCAAAATAGTTCAAATGTTGTCCCAAAAATGAGTGATATTTTTGGGGGACAACAATGTGATGCACCACCTTACAATTATCCTACCATACTCAATGCCAATTCTACCCTTAATTTTTCATTTAATAAACCATAAATAGCCATTGGTAATTATATATTTAGGATCTCATCAGTCATATCTTTCCAAGACTTAATTATTGACATAGTTAGACCTTTTTTGGCATGATATATGTCAATTTATTCAATATGGTCTCTTATTTTATTTGTGAAAAGATACTCATAAGAAATTATAATCTATGCACACAACATAAATAAAACAAACCAAAACCACACAACATAATTAATGCAAATCATAAGCTAAATTGGTGCAATTCAACACGTATTTAGACTTTTGTACTTAACTCACCACTAGTAGGGTTTGAGCCTACTAACATTCACCCTTATAGGTAAAATGGTGACCTATAAATCCCTTAAGACTACCATTCCTATATGTATTAACTCATGGATGATGTATGGTCCTTTCCATCTGATGTTGAGCTTGCCTAGAAATGTTTCAAGTATACTATCATAAAGTAGAACTAGTTGAACCACTAAAAAACTCTTTGATGCATAGATTCATATCATGTCAGGATTTATGGATACATCTATGCACCTCCTATGTCAAATATGTTCTAATTATATCTTCATCAATATGATCTACCTCTATTAATTAGTTGGTCAATTATTCCTTAACACCCATACACAATGAAATAAATTTCACACACACATATAATATGTGTGATATGCCCATAACACTACACAAATTTGATCATCCTCGTTATATCTTTGGACATCTTAGATTTTAGTAAGCTTCTTACCTAAAACATTATTTATAGCTTCACCTTGGTCATTAGCCTCAGTTTGATATGATATACCTTTATGGTGTGAAATCAAAAATTCATTAGTGAGAATCTTTATAGTCTTATTCAAGAAATATGTTCCTCTATCACTTATCAGTTTCATAGGACAACCAAACTTAGTAATGATATTTTCATATAGGAACTTTAATGAATCCTTAGTACCATAACTGGGCATTGAAATATCTCCCACCCACTTTGTAAAATAGTATTTTTAAGTAATAATATATGTAGCATGGATGTGTTTACTCAATGGGCTAATGGGACCAATAAAATCAATCCCCCATTACTCAAAAGGTTGTTTTTGTAGCATTTGTTGTAAACACATTTCATCTATTTGGTTTGGTTTACCCATCCTTTGGCATATATCACACTATTTATGCAACTCTATTTTCATCTTAAAATAGATAGGGCCTCCAAAGGCCATTCTATAATATCTTATTCATAGTTGTTTTTCCTAAGAATTAAACCCATATGAACCCCTGATGTGCCTCCTCAAGTAACTATGGACTTTCATGCTCTAGTGTAACTTTGTGTAATACCTCATCCTTGTATAAATAATATATAAATACATAAATGATACTATATGTCAAGGATCTATTAATAAGTTATTTCTTATCTTTTCCCACATAATTTTTTGGAAATACACCTTATTGAAGAAAATTTCAAAAATCTTATAATTATTCTACGATTGCAAACACATGAAACAAATGTGCATTTGCAGACCCATCTAAGATCTCCTCTGGTTACTCACCAATTTTAATACTACTAAAATGATCTAGACCCACATTCTCTCATTCTAGATTAACATTTATCCTTAATTAAAATTCTAGGAAAATCATCAACCAATGCGAAATGTGTCCTCCTAGCATGGGTTTGTTAACCAAGTATTTCAATGCTTGATGATAAGTGAATAAGTTAAAAGGTGTATCCAAAAGGTATTTTTGGAACTTATAAAGTGTGAACACCATGTCTAAAGATTCTTTATTTATTGTTGTATAGTTTTTATCCATAAGAGGCAATTTGCTTCTTGAAAAATGAATAGGGTGATCCAAACCCCCTTCTCTTAGTTATGCTAATACTAATCCCACTATGATTCCTGATGCATCCTCATGGACATTAAATGGTTTACTATAGTCTATAAAAATTAATATCGATGCAATCATTAATCTCTTTTTTAATTTAAAAAATACTACTTGGCATTCCTTTATCTATACAAATTATCATTTTTTGCACAATAAATTCTCCAAAGGGTTTGATATAGATGTATACCCCCTAATGAACTTTCATTATTATTTTTTGTGTTCCAAAAAATATCACATCTCTATTGAACTTGTAGATGGAGGCATTCCTACAATCACTATGATCTTATCTTAATCTACGTAGATACCTTTACTATAGAATACATGTCCTAAAAAGACTACAGATGGTGTAAAAATAAATAATTATTCAAATTGACCATAATTTTCAATGCCCTAAATCTCTCCAACTTAAGTCTAATTTTAGAAAAATATTTTCTAAACAATGAAAGTAATTCCCAATCATCTAAATAAACTTCTAAAGAGTCATGGATAAAATATTTAAATATAGTTAATATAGCTCTATAGAAAGTAAGAGATGCATTCTTCAAACCAAATGGCATTACCTTATATGAAAATTAGCCCCATTCAATTACAAAAGTGGTTTTGGACCTATCGTATTCTTTGATTGGGATTTGGTGATATCTGATGAAGACATCTATGAATGAATATACCTCATGCCCTACAATTACTTCTAAAACTTCATTTTTGAAAGGAATAAAAAATAGGTCATTGACACAAGCCTCATTCAAGATGTAATAATCTCCATAGATTTAGGTCTCACATGTCTTATTAGGTTAGACTACTATAGGGCTAATCCAATTGAATTTATCTATTATAAAGATAATACTAGATTATTTCATATGATATGATTCAACTTTAACTTTAAGTTTTATATTAAGATTCAGTTGATAGGGTGTTTTATTGATTAGACATGCACACTCCTTTAGTTCAATCTGCATTTATCTTAATGATGGATCCACACCCTTAACTTCTATGAATTTTGTAAGGAATACATCCTAGGTAATCCTTTAAGAGTTGCATAACTTTTGATATGTCTTCTTGTGGCCAATAATCTCCAATATGAGCTAACTTAGGAATGACCTCTATTCCAATGTTCCCCATATATTCCTTCAATGGTTCCTCATAGATTTATGTTCTCCCTTAAGAATTGGATAATTCAAAATCCATTATACTTGTTACTTTTCAATTTTTTTATTTCATAGCCTTTCTTCTTCTAACTTCTCTATGTCTAGATCTGGGAGTGCCTAAAAATCTCATTTAGGTTTAAATGGATCAGCTAAAACCATGCCATCCTTATTTTCTAAATTGGATGTCTCATCTTCCTGATCTTGTATCTTATGGAAATGCTAAACTAGGATTTTTTCCTTCCCTTTTACTTTATGAATTCCTAAGGCATCATTCAAGTATAAGGCTATGTTTTGTTTCAAAGATGACTCAGCTATATTATCTAAATCCTCAACCTACCCATGACAGATAAATATTTTTAACTATTACAATGCCTCATGTGTCAAGGGGTTATCATATTTAAAGATAAATGTTTGAATGAAGTCACTTTGGACCTAAATCCAATGATTTTTCTTTCATATGTGGTCCTAACATATTTAATAGGTAGTTGGGAAGACATCTAATGCATATTTAAAAACATGCACCTAGTATTTTGGAGCCATGACTTTGAGAATCCAAAATTAAACACATTGATAAATATGAAGTTCTAGATAATCTCATTATTTGAAAATTGGCTAATCTTTTCTAACAAACACTAGTAATTGAAATCATGTTACAAATATTTCATAGGATTGAAGCCATCATAATTTCTCATCATACTAAACTGACCACCAATTTGAAACAATCCTTTTTAGTGCATAATTGAGAGAACTCACCCTATGATCAACATATGGTACATGATATTAAAAATGTATAATAAGCTAGCTAACATATTTAATGGGAAAATAATGAAGTATTTAGTTTTACATCACAAATACCATCTATAAAGGACGTATCTCATGATCTCCCTTGATCTAATTGAGAATGTGCATGCCAAAATACCCACTCATTGATGAAGTTAAATCCAATGGTAAGATGCCTTATGACATTAGTTATATGTAATCCATATTTTTATGACTAGTCTAGTAGATAAAATATATGTTAGACTAAGATTATGACCTTATAGACATAAATAAAACTTAATCCATTTCTAGGTATGGGATCCGTAGGTGATTTAACATAGGTTTATAAATTAAATTTTCCTTATGTGGAGAGTGTATGGGTGGGATGGAGCTATCATTTATAAAGATACAGCTAATAGCTCATATATCTTGGTGTTTGTCTTCTATGTTTAATTTCATCCAATTAATTTCTTAATAAACATATGGTGAATCAGGATCTTTGGGTATGCAATATTTCCCACATTTATTTGGGGGTATTACTATGATTTTATCTCCCTTATGGAATTCCAATTGATTCAATACTATGTTGATGGTCATCTGGCCATCACATGCTAACTTATTTCCTATCAATGTAGGGTAATGAGTCTTGTCTATATTCATGTCAATGACTTCAAATTCACCCCACAGTCTCAACTATATGATTTTTATCTCCACATCTTTTAGGAGACTGATAGGTTCAACCCACACATAGTCTATAATATTGAGAGTTACAAGGTTATATCTGAATGTAGGTCATCTAATATCTACCATGTGGATCATATAATCATATTAATGATACTACCAAAATCAAATATTACATTGGTTATTTCATACCATCTAATTTAATATTTATCCTAGAATCAATATCCTGGTGTTTCTTAGTCTTAAAATACCATATAATTATGTCTATCTGATACTCACCTTTTTTGTGCACATTCTAATAAATTATAGAGCAGGTTTGTGACATTCTATGAGATATATTTTTTTATGGAGCATGTTGAGTAACTTAATTAAATCTATAAAAGTAGTGACAACACCATCTTGTCACATAATTTACACTATTTTTCCATATACTTGGTCATCTATGGTTGTAACATCATCTTCAGTAGTTTCTTCCTATTATATTTTTTTCAAAATCTAGGAAACTTATCCCATTAGTCCTTTCTCAATGACTAGTTCAAGGCACTTGCCTTGTCAAGCCTTTCTTATACCTTGATCCTACAACATCTCCATAGGTTGTAATCCTTATTCTGAATGTTTTTGGTGCATAATTTCTTGTATGAATTCCTCTTCCTAGGGTTATACATTATCCATAATCACATTCCTTAATATATTCTCGATTTACTATTTTTCTAAAACCTTGACAATCTTCTATGCCATGTTGATCTCAAACCATACAATAAGTACAATAGGATTGTCATTGGGAATTTGAGGGATAATTAGTTTTTACATGATTAAAATATTTACATAAGTAATTGATTTAAGTTTTTAGTGTTTATGGAGTGTAATCCCTATGTTGTTAAAGGGCATAATTACAATAATTCAAGATATTAAATATGCAATAAATATAACCATTAATTTGTGAAAGAGTTGACCTAATATGATATTTATAATACTAGAAAATAATGACATAAATGATTACTTAGATATAAAATAATTGAGATGAAGGATCTAGAAGCTAAAAATTGGTATAGGAGTTGGTCTGAGTGTCATAAATAGGGTCTAGGTGTTTGAAACCCTCTTGGACAATAACATCCTACTTTGATAGTAGCATTATGGTTCCAGTGTCTACTTTTGGTGTTAATCTCCTCTATGTAATAATTGATCTATACTTATAAGATCACCTATGTTTGAGTCTAATAAGCCTATACTTGTGCAGACAAACCTTATTTCATTATTTGTGACTTGTTTTGATTGATTTTATATTCAAAATATAAAACCCTAGACCTCCCTGTGATTAGGGTATTTTATTGGCATTAGTTGTAGAAGTATGATGTTAGTTGGGTAGGTTGGATATCCTCAATACCCCATTATGATGATATTTTCTTACATATCACTACTCTGAGGAGGGATCGAGCTTAACATATTTCTCTCACCTATGTGCTTGGTGCAAGTGAAAAATGATAGTATGAGTGGCAACTTGAGTGATTTGAATGAGGATTGAGATTAAAAATATATGTATTGTGATCTTGAGATGACTATAGATTTATATATGTATAAATAGGGAAAAATAGGGATCAATAACATTGATTATGTATAGCTTGTTCAATTCTTGTTTGTGTATTTTACATCTCATCTCCATATAGTGATTAAAGGACTAAAATTCATGTATATATATGTATATCTAGTGCTTGTGTCGGGTTTAAAATAGGTCTAGGTTTACCCTAGTTGTTTTAAGAATTTAAAATATATCCATTGGGGTTTGGAAAAGAGATAAATTATAATAATGGCAAATTAGGACACTAGCGATGTGTTGTTAATGTCCAGTTATGGTGCTAATGTCTAGGTGGTAGAATCTGAGTCACTAAGGGCTTGGATTCCTAAGGGAGGGTTTGAGACTAATTTTTATATCTCTAGGGATGTGTAAGGCCCACACAAAATATGGATATGTGTCTAAATAGGCCATAAGATAGGTCTAAGTTTAATTTAGGGATGGGTGGTTTCAAGTAGCACTCCTTACACTTAAGTGATATTTTAGAAGACTACATTGTCCCTCTTTATTCCAAAAATGATGAAAAGTGAAGTGAATGGGATAAATTAAAATAAACATACTTGGACTAATCTAAGATGGGAAGACTATGAATCCTAAAACTAAGTATGTTAAGAGTGCTCCATTGTGTATCCTACAAATGAAATTGGCATAAATTAGTCCTTACTTAATAGATATAAAAAGTAAATATTTAAACACATAGAGTATATATTACAATAGATACCAAACACATTACCTAAAATTAAAAAGTCTTTATATATGTTTTTTTCTCTTTTGTTCACTTTGATTCCCTACCTATCACTACTAGACATAAGGTAACGTCAATGGTCTCACTTATCCCTCCTACTTATTAACCCTACACATATAGATTATTTATTCTACTACCATCTCTATTTTTCTAGTAGACCCTACAACTCATGATATGATGTCCACATATGGTCCCAAAGCATGTCAGGTTAACAAAATCATGGTTATAGTTTTATCAACCACATCATTGTTTCTTTATCCACAGTTTCCATTTTAGAGTTCCTACAATATTTTGACACATACAAAGACATTTTGTTTGTATCACTTTATGATACTAAAGTGTCTCATACAATAGATCTAGCTTATCTTGGTCCCATAATAAATACTATGAAATGGACTAAAGAACATATTTAATTTAAAAAATAAAATCTCCCACCTCAACACATCATAGATTTACACTTGCCTCTCTACATTGAATTATAAATTAGTGAGGTGGGTGTCAGACATGTGTTAATTTATAATGGATCAAGGTTTAACATTTTCAATATCTCTTTTCTCTATATTATTAATATACATGATGAGGATTTGGATCTTCCTTATATAAACATCTGAGGATTTTATAATATTCCACACAAATTTTTGGGTAAAATCACATTGAACCTTACATTGGGACCTATAACACTATCTATGACATGTCAAGTTATGCAAAATGAGATTAATTATAATATCTTTTTTGGAAGACCTTGAATTGATGATATACACTTAGTTCCATCAACTTTAAATGAATGTTTAAATTTTATCTACAATGGTCATATCTATACATGCCATATGGATGAAGAACCATTCAAATATCATAAGAATACATAGCCTTTCCAAAATTATATTCCTCATATGGAGTTTTCTATGGTACCCCTCTAGTCTAATATTTAGAGTTCATGTATAACTCCCTCAAACACTTCTAGAGCACATGATAATAGATTCACTTCTCCATCTGCAATGAGGTATTTCCAAAAATTGGGTTATGCACGATAGGGCTTGGAAAAGATAAACAAGGAATTATTAATGCTATTGAAGCATATGATCAACAAGGTAGGAAAATACTTGGATATAAATATATCACATCTAATTCCAAGTCCTATCACCATGTTTATTATCATATATATTTTTTTCACCCATTCCATGGGTAGATAGTATAGTAAAGAATGTTTTTACACTTTCAGTTGTTTGACCTAATATTATAGATTATATAGTTTCGCTTGATTTACCTACCTTTGACAAATTATGAGGCTCTCTTAGAATTCCTATGGACATATGAGGATTTCCTTTCATTCTATCATAAAAATAGGTTTCCTCATACCAAAAATATCTAGGCATAATTTGGTGAGCACTCAAACAATTCAAAAGACATTTCACTCAACACATATGGTATAATACCTATAACACCATATACTATTTATCAATCTACATTACTTAATGGAGATACAATTGAGTTTAATTATGACATCAATAATGATCCTCTCATCATATTATTGGTTTCTACTTTCTATAAAAAAAGAAGATACATATATTTTATAGATTTTAAAGGACTTCTATAAAGTTTTTGCTTGGGCCTATTATGATATGTCTGGCATTGATTATTCAATTGTAGTACATAGGATTACACTCCATCTTAATGCAAATATAGTTAAACAAAAAATTTGAAAAATGCATCCCAAGGTAGCTCTTTTAGTCAAAGATGAGATCTAGTGGCTCCTTGATGTCTATTTCATTTGAATAGTTTCTCATCCCTAATTGGTTGCTAACATTGTCCTAGTTATTAGACCTAATGGAAAAAACTCATGTTTTTGTGATTATATATAAATAAAAAGGCATCTCCCAATGATGATTTTCCTCTTTCCAAAATTAATATGATAGTGTGCTTCATAATAAGCTATGAAATTCTCTCTTTCATGGGTGTTTTAATTGGTTATAATAAAATCAATATAACTAAGGAAGATAAAGAAAACTTCTTTTACCACACCATGGGGAACTTTCTATTATATAGTCATGCCTTTTGGATTAAAGAATGCAGGAATAACATATTAATTAATAATGGCCCACACATTTCGTGATCACATTCATAATATAGTTGAATACTTTTTTGATGACTTATAAAATTGAAAGAGTGACAACACTATGAAATAGATTTTTGATAGATTTTTGAAAGGTTGAGACAACATAATGTATGACTAAATCCCAAGAAATGCTTCTTTGGGGTTTCATCAAATAAAATTATATGATTCATTATATCCCAATGTGGAATCAAGGTTGATCCAAATAATTTCAAATCTATGATAGACATGCCTCCTCTTATAAACTAAAAGCAACTATAGTCTTTAAAGGGTAAAATCCAAGTAATACACTATGTTGTAGCACAACTAGAAGATAATACTTAGTAATTCCCTACATTAATTATGAAAGATATAAAATTTAAATGGGATACCACATTTTAAGAAATATTTAATAAACTAAAACAATACTTGTTGAGCACATATACATTGGTACCACCAACACTTGATAGGCCACTTCTCCTCTACCTCTTAGTAACAAATCATGCACTCAATGCACCCTTGGCATAACACCATGATCTACATAAATACTATGAAATTTAATAAATAATTCATACACTTATTTACTATGAATAAAATTATCCAATAATAAAAAACTATGTTTGGTACTTGTATTCGCTACTCAAAATCTCCAACACTATATGATTAACAATGAAAAACAAGTTACTATAAAAGCCGATCCCTTAAATTTTCTTATGTAAAAACCATATCTCGTATATATTACAAAAGCAATCATGTTACTCATAATATTTGACCTAAATATTATGTTACAGAAATCAGTAAAGAGCTATATAATCCTAGATCAATTGGAAATAACATCGTTATTAAACATAAATCCTATTAGTAATAATTTTTATGATGAATTAATAACTTATAATACCACTTGTGACACATGTACAATGTTCTTTGATGGTTATAGATGTGCATTTGGTGTTGGGACAGGAATTTTTTTCATCAACCCACTTGGGGATATAGTACCCTTTGTTTATCGACTTAGTTTTCATGTATAAAAAATATCATAAAATATGAGGCCTTTATCCTCAACCTTCAAGTACATTAGGCTATCCAAATAAAACCAATTAAAGTTTATAGGGATTCATAATTAGTTTTCAATTACATTACATATGTCTACCAAACCAAAGAAGAACATCTCATTCCTTACAATCATATGGTTCCATGTATACACACTCAGTTTGAAAACTTCTCTTTTGAAAAATTTCCTCATAAAGATAATCATCATGCTAGTGTAATGGCTAGTGTAGCATCATTTATACCCATTGATATCAATGATGAATAAGATATCTTCAATATCAAATAATTACAATCACCATCGATATCAAATGTTGACCTCATAGATCTAACATTTTAAGTCACCATGTGTAGTACATTCAACATCCAAATAGTTTTCAAATATATATAATTTTCTACATAAGTATATTACACCAAAAAATTTCACAAGGAATGATAAATTTAAACTATAGATAAATTCCCTATGATATGTCATTATTAGTGGTCACTTATTCAAATTTTATTTTGAGGGATACTTAATATAATGTATGATAGCCAAGGAGGCTAGGTTGGCCATTATCTAGGTGGATGATAGTGAATGTGGTGGTCATTTCAATGGTAAAACAATGTCACACAAATTACTTAGACAATGTTACTATTATCCAACCATGTAACAAGAATTTTTAGAATATTCTAAGTTATGTGATAAATGTTAATGTCATAGAAACCTACACCATGTCCCTTCACAATAGTTGCAACCCATTATATCCCATGGCCATTCATACTATGGGTATTTGATCTAATTGGTAAGATAAATCTAGAATCCATAGGAGGTCACAAATTCATTATTAAATTTATATAATACTTTGAAAAATGGGTGGAGGCCATTCCATTGTAGTCCACCAAAGGAGAATATATAAGTCATTCTCACATAACCAACTTTATTTCCCATTTTGGCCTTCCAATGGATATCATTATAGCTAATGGAATTTATTTTAAGAATAAAATATGATGAAATTTTGTGCTAAATATAAGATGCAACACACATTATCTACTTCGTACTATCCATAGGGTAATGTTCAAACATAAGTTACAAACAAAACAATTAATAGTATCCTTAAAAAATGATTACCAAATTTGGTGAGGATGGGTAAAATCATATCATCTATATACTACGGGCCTACCAAAATAATATCTTCACATTGACATGAGCTACTCATTATTCACTACTATATGTCATAGAAGTATTCATCCCACTAGAATTATAAATTTCATCCTTGTAGGTATCCATAAAAGGGCGTATTATAGATGATCAATACAGAGAAAGACATCTTCATGAATTATAATGGTTGGATCACACATGCATCTAAGATACAAAACATCTCAGAGCATATCATAAATGAATCTAGTGGGCCTAAAATAGCCATGTTCATAGCATGGAATTTGAAGTCACTGACTTGGTTTTAAAATAAAATCTTAGAATTGGCAATGCCAAACAAGAGACAAAAGGAAAATTCAAAGCAATCTGGATTGGCCTGTATTTAGTCACAAAAAATCCTATCCTTAAGGTATACCTTATAGCTTCACTTGATGGTAAGGAAATCAAGAACCCATTGATCATCATGATTCTAAGGAGATTCTATATATGAAAATGTATAATATAATTATACATAGTTTTAGTTATTCTTTCTCCTTGTATATAGTTTCATTTTTATCTTGATTATACATAGCTCATATCCATCAAATATAAAAATAATATAAGATGTCAAAAACACAAAATCATTCAAATATTTTCTCATAATTTATAAATTATAGATCATATACATTTATATTAAACATTTATTATATTTTATAGGTACTACATATGTTATATTTGTTAGCATAATTAGTTTTATCATACATAAATGTTTCACTTATTATTTTTGAGTGCTCGCAGATACTTATAGGACTAAGGTCCACTATACAGATCTATTTTTGCTATTATCTACCCATTGGGGGAACATACATAGATACACATATTCCTCATTTGAGACATTCACCCTTTTGGGGGCATGATATACATAGTTTATATTTACATGTTATGTCTTTCTAAAATATATATCACATATTTATCATTACTTATCTCTTGATATTGTTCTTGATTTGATTACATGGTTTAGCATGGTTGACTATAAACTAGCTCTGACTCCTTTTCTAGCTTATATGAAGCTTGGGATTAATTATCCATCTCCTTTGGTTTATTTTACCTTATATCAACATAATTTTTTTTATTATCATCTATATTATGAACAATAGACATGATATTTAATATGCAATGGTAATGGTCTCCATAGTTATGCAAGAAACACATGAGCTACACTAGAAAGTAGCTAAGTAGATAATCTAGTATATTCAAGGTACTCATAGTTTTTGGATTCATTATGGAGAAACCATCAACATCAAATTAATTGGTTATAATGATTCAAATTAGGCTGGTGATATTTATAATTATAAGTTTACTTTAGGCTACAATTTCTCCATCGATTCAAGTCTGATTGTTTGGTTAAGTAAAATGTAAAATTCTATTATTTTGTCATCTAAAAAGGTAGAATATAGTGGAGTTATTAATGTTACCACTAAAGTTATTTTTATAAACCAAATTTACACTATTTTTAAGGTATTTCAAGCCTTCCAAATTTGGAATAACATGGAGACAATCCTAGGCTATGGGTAACCTAATTTTAGATTGAATATCTAGGTTAAAGGGATAGTTCCCCTTGATGAATCACTTAGGCTCACTAACTACTCTACCAAATTTATAGGAAAGAGAGAAAAACCAACATGTAATAGAGGTGATGCATCAAATATTATCGACCAAATATTCTTGACCACTATAAACTAGAAACATTTACACTTTAACCACAAGACTAACCTGCAACAAACACTGCTAATATGCTACTCTACATCAACACTTCATTATGGAGGTAGTGAAAGATGTTTGGACTAGCAGGACTAGTCAAGAGGTCATGCAATGAAAATAATTAAAAGACAAATCAATCAACCTTTACACATCACTTATACACTTCACAAGACCTACACAGAATTTTCAAACTAAATATGAATTAAAGAATAGGACAAACATGCCAAGGAAAAAAGCTAATCATTTGACCAGACCTACAAGTCATGCACATACATTGAAACCAATAAAATATGGAGGTAAAATAGAATATTTTAATTGATCAAAGGATTGAAAATAGATAAGGATTCACCATAACAAGGTGGAGGATACAAACATATCCTATCAAGGTTGAATTAATACAAACATGAGAGACAAGAAGAGAGAAGGGAACATGAGAGAGAGAGGTTCACAAGTGTCTCTCAAGAGAGTTAAAAAAAGAAGGATTTTGAAAGAGATCTGTCAGGTCTCCAAGGACAAGTGTTAATCTCTAGAATATCATCTTGTCCTTCAATTGGTTTGTAACTCTCAAACCTTTCTTGACACCTTGATCTTGCTGTTGAAATCTACCCCTTCTCTTGGCTTATGATGGAAAAATGACACTCTTCAACATAAATTCCTGTTGAGTTACATTATTTATCTAATATTAAAATATTTAAAATTCTTAGGAGTACTTCAAATTGACATCACGGTGTTATTCATCAAGTAACTCCTTAGGTATCTTGAAACCACTTATCCTTGTCATGCCTCACCTTATTTACAAGTGTTTTAATCTTTAATTCATCTTCACCAAGGTAATATTTCTCTATGAGAGGAATATTAATATCATATTATACCTATAAAAACTCATTTGGAGTCATCAAACTCTCTCCAAGACCTCTTTTTGCATCAAATATCTCACTAGGCCTCGCTTCCTTGTAGCCTTGAAAATAGGAAATAATCCTTGTGTGTAAGAATGCACAAATTTTATTGGTAAAATAAATAATTTTTTTATGACCTAGTATCCCCTTACATCTCCATGTCAAATTTTAGGACCCAACTCTAAGTAGAAGTGCACTTTTTATACTATTATCTCTCCTCAATTAGGTTAAACCGTGCCTCAAAATTGAATTTTGGCCCAAAATCACTCCCACACATAATAAAATTCCATAAAGTGTTTGATTTAATTTACTTAGAATAATACCATTCTCTATGTCAATTTTAAGCTCTTGAGACCCTATACAGATGTGTAAACCATGAAATGGTCAAAAACCATATTCTAGGCACTTGTGCAAGCATGAGAGATATTTTGAGTGTTTGGTAAGAATTTTTTAGGTTATTGTGATTATAAATAGTTTATTTTAACTTAAAAAATCATTATATAACTCAAAATTTTGATGGGAGGTCTCTTGAAGTGTGTTATAGGCCTGCATGTAAGCTTCTTAATTTGCAAAACAGTGCATTCTCACCTTCTTTACCCATTTGATGACTTGTAGAACTCATGTACCTATATATGAGCCCTAAATATGTGTTTGAAGGGTTTTATAACTTAATACAAGTCTTTTAAAGTCTTTTATATTTATTTAGAAGCCAATCCTTACTCTTCACCTTCATAAATAAACCATCAACCACATATTTAACATTATTTCATACAATTTTACCTTTACATATGTCAAATAATAAATTTTTCATGTGATTATGAGAGTTAGGAGTTTCAAAAATGTAATTTTAAGTTCAAATAATCCATTATAATCAATTTTATGTCTTATTTCTCATGTCAGGTCATTAAGAGGGTTTTAGGAGGGTTTAAGGTGTGATAGTTTCTTAATGATTGTTCATAGAGGACAGAGCCTCTTTCCCTAAACCAATGAAACATTATGGAAGTGGAGTAACCCATAAAAAACCTCAAAAATTATATTTATATCATCAAAAATATTAATAAATATATGAGAAAAATTTGGTAGCCTCTCAGGTTGCGAGTATGCATTATGTGAGTACCATGCACTCTTAACACCTATTCATAACCTGAAAGTCTCTAAATCAATAAATATTACCATATGAATGGATTATGAGTACCTATAAATCATATAAAATTACCATGCCATTCCATTCCATGCACTACCTTGAAATGAGCATTGGCCTTCAAAAATTTCTCTAACCCAAGCTACTTGTCAAGAGGGTTCAGAAGCAAAAAGCCAATTTGACCCTAGAGATCATATATTGTCCTTGTTTTACTCTTCCAAGGATATAATATTCATTATATATTCTACTTATGTTTTATTTATAACTCTAGACCATCAATAACCCAATCTTAATTCAACTATTCCATATGTTCTTCATGGTCAAGGATAAACCTATAGGTCTCATTTGAATTTGTCTTAAATATAGGTGATTTATTAAGGTCAATTACCTTATTTGTTATTATTTTTTTGAATATAAACGTTTATGGATTCATTATATCATTTTAATATAATTCTTATTTAACTTGATTCCCTCAAATATCTTTGTGTCTCAAAACAAGTGGGCACCCTTCATATAGGTAGACATGCTTATAAGTTACTTGGCTAAGTATGAGTATGCAGGGTTTAAGTGAGTATGTATTGATGTCACATTATTTTATCTTCCTTTGAGTATCTTTGATCTCAAATAAATCCTATCACTCTACCCATCCAAACATCCAAACTCTCATACATCATCTTCTCAAGTTTAGAAACCACTTTAGTCACTTACAACCAACATGTAGGCAATCATATAAAACCTTATCTATATTTGAAGTTTAAGAGATCTTATATAAGTAAATAATAATTTCAATATGTATTTTCACAATGCTAAGGACTTAGTTAGTTTCCTTTGAAACTATGCAACTTTTCAAGGCCTTTCACATGCTCAACTTAAATATACATATGTCATGTACCATGTCCTACTTGTATGTTTCATTGAGGTGTCTTGGGATTGAGACCTACTACCACACTTCCTATAGTGACCCTAAACTTATCCACATGTATTAAAAATACAAAACCTACAACATATATTCTTTCAAACTCTAACTTTGACACAATTCATTGAATTTTTCATAAAATATAGACCTATAAATTTACAGACCTTTAGGTCTACATTCCTATGTTTTAGGCTTTGAATTGAGGCTTGTCTTGATCATCTCAAGCTCAATAATTTATCTCAATTTCAAATTTACCTTTATTATGAGGTTATGACTCTCATAAAACATTTAAAATTCAATATTCTCAAGCTTAAATCCACTTTTGTGCTTGGAGTTTCACACACAATCCACAAACCAAGGATGTAACATGCTACTTGAAGAGAGTGGTATCAGTATGAGTATAAAAATAATTGATATATCCATATAACATTTGAGAGAGTTATAAATGATATGAAACCTTCATTTTATTCATCAAACTATTGTATACCTTGAAACAAATAATAAACCATGATAACCACCTTGGTAATTTGTGTACGATCAAGGTTTATTGTAAAATTCAGGTCACACATACCAAGTAGGGATTTATAAAATAAAAAAATATGTACACATAGACACTAAACATCTCCCTAAATTTACCTTATGCATTCAACTTATTTCAAACTTCCATTTCAAATAATAAAAATGAGCATGTAGGGTTTGTGGATAGTTTTAGAGTATCCTAGAGTCTTAATGATTATTTATAAAGGAGATGGGATTTATATACAAAAAAATTACACAAATTTTAAGCTTAATATAGCCCATTCCTCTAGAAAAAAATATTATATCCTAACTCTTTCTCTCCTTTCCATACCATCCATGTGAAAAACTCCCTTCTTGAGCTTGTTAATGGAACAAAAAAGATAAGGAAGCACATTTTGGATTCATGAGACTTGTATCTATAAAAAAAATGTGAATTTTACCTTTATAAGTTGAAATAACACTTATAAATTTTTTTCACCTAAATATGAGCTCAAGAAGTCCATACAAGTGCCTGAAATTCCCTTCTTTAGTGTTAAAACTGCCATGTTGACTATCTTATGACTTGTACTAACATATATAACCTATATTCATGTTGTATAAACTATTTACCTACTTTTAAAAGTGTATATTATGTGAATTTAATCTTTACCATCTTTGGAATACATGGAAGTTAGCCAAAAATTACATTTTCTTTCATAAAACTTACCTTAAAGTTTTGTATACCTTGAAAAAAATAATAAACCATGATAACCACCTTAATAATTTGTCTACGATCAAGGTTTATTGTAAAATTAAGGTCACACATGGAAATTAGGAATTTGGAAAATCAAAAAGTATGTCCACATAGACACTAAACATCTCCCTCAATTTACCTTATGCATTCAACTTGTTTCAAACTTCCATTTCAAATAGTAAAAATGAGCATGTAGGGTTTATGGGCAATTTTAGAGTACCCTAGAGTCTTAATTATTGTTTATAAAGGATATGGGATTGATATACATAAAAATTAAACAAATTTTAAGCTTACTATAACCCATTCCTCTGGAAAAAATATTATATCCTAACTCTTTCTCTCCTTGCCATAACATCCATGTGAAAAACTCCCTTCTTGAGCTTGCTAATGAAGTGACAGAGAGAAGGAAACACATTTTGGACTCATGAGACTTGTATCTATAAAAAAAATTGTGAATTTTCCCTTTATAAGTTGAAATTACACTTATAAAATGTTTTCACCTAAATATGAGCTCAAGAAGTCCATACAAGTGCCTGGAATTCCCTTCTTTGGTGTTGAGACTACCATGTTGACTACTTTATGACATGTACTAACATATCTAACCTATATTCACTTTTTATAAATTATTTTCCTACTTTTAAAAGTGTATAGTATGTGTATTTAATCTTTACTATCTTTGGAATACATGGAAGTTAGCCAAAAATTACATTTTCCTTCATAAAACTTACCTTAAAGTTCACAAAAAGACCTTAAACTCTCCAAGGAAACATGAAATGCCTATAAAAGGTAATTAATGCATGAAATTAATTTTAAGGACACCTAATATCCTATGAAACCTCTTTGACTAACCCTTTTTCCCACTATGATATGACTAGGCTATTATGAGACCAAAATAACCATCACCTTAATCTTATCAAATAAACCTTAATTTTTGCTTACAAGGGTTTAAAAATATTATTTGAAGACCTAATAAGGAATTAAAAATATATTAACAGGGATAAAAATACATTATAAATAAGGTTTTTTCTATATAGGTTGACATTTTGACCTTGGATGTTAAAATTGGTCAACAAATTGGTGATTCCTAGGGGTAGCATGCCTATAATGGTTACTAGACCAATAGACTTGTCCTTAAATTAAGGAATGGAGTCACTTAAAATCAACCAAAGACCTTATCAAACCTTGACCATGAAAAAATAAAATTTATTTAACCTCCAAACACATAGGACAAAGCAAAGCAAACAAGACACACACATGTGCTAGCTAAGCACTTAGGAAATAACAACAAACAACAGAACGACTAATTATATACAACTGACCTAAAAAAATTCTTCTTAATGGGTTAACAGGGAATCTTGTGGTATATTTTTCTTAATTAGGTGAATAATATCATAAATCAATCTAACTATTGGACCTTTCTCTTATTTTATTCATCATTTTATTGCTTACCTATCCTCTTAGTATGCTTTCAAATGAAGTAACAACAACAAATCATTTTCCTATAAAGATGAACCCATATTTAACTTCAAGACCCACTCCATTTTTCTTAGTAGATGTAACCTCAAAAAATAATGCTCCATCTAGGCAAGATTCTTGGGCCTCTATCATTTTGAGTGAATTCATGTTTCTTATCATCTATTACAAGCTCATCAAGCTCTTCAAGGAGCTTTATATACTCAACCCAAGATGCATCATGGTCCTTAATGGATGTATATTGATTAAACTCCTTATAATACTTCTTAATATTAAATTTATCTTGGAAAATTCCTTCAATCTATTGAATATATTCAATGTAATACTAATAATCATCCTTTTACTCTTCACCTTGGTTAATTTTAATGAGGTCAACCTAGAAAGCATCTTCATCTTTCTCCTCAAGAGCTATGAGGCTATCAAGAATCTCAAACCTCTCTAAAAAATAATTATGGGATTTAAAGTCAACCTCATTAATTTTAGCTTATTTCTCATTAAAACCATGTATCTCTCATTCAAGACTTTAGTTTCTTAGATTAGAGGATATTTAACATCAAGACCAACTACAACCTCCACAATATTAGATATAATTGGATCTCCTTCTTGAAGCATACTATCAACAAAATATTCTAGAACCTCATCCTTTAAAATTGAAGTGCGTCTTTCTTCCCCAATAAGAATACCAATATTAATTCCTCATAATATACACTTGAATCATTTTCATCATACTCTCCATGAACCTCACTTGTAGCTTAACTTCTTCATCATTTATCTCCCATAGGATAGGTTCTTATTCTGAAAGGGAGATGGTGGGAGGGTGATGGATATGCTCATTAGTTTTAATTAGGACCAAGATATTACTCTTAAAAATTGAATATTTGGGGATGGAATAGTATTTAAATAACTCTTAAAGAGAGTTAAAATTTATTTGTGCTATAAGTGCTTCATTCTACCCAACAACCACCTCATCCTTCTTAGTCTTCTTGAAGTTCATGCTCAACTGCAACTTGATTTCCAACCTTATCAACTAGGACATCCTTGTTTTGGATATCTTATTTAATATACATCAAAGATGTAAAATATAGAGGTTCTTGAGGTAGGGTAAATGAATCTAGAAAAGGCATAAGGTCCTGTTTTGTTTCAATCCCTAAATATTGACTTGATTCAAGTCTTTTCATTTTCAACTCCAACTCTTCAATTTACTTGTATATACTCTATTGTAATAGAGTATATTTAACATGGTTAGTGACTTCATGAGGATATATATCAAACTAAGGATAATATGGGATACAATAGATCCCTTGATGAGGTATGGGAGGGAGTTACATAGGTTCATATTATTCCTTGACTTCAAATCCCTAATTTATGCTTGTCTCACTTTTCTTACCCCATGATTTCACCACATGACTCCAAATTGGAGTATTGAAAGACTTATTGGGGTGTTATTAAGGAACAGAGGTATAATATTGTGTTAATATGGATTTATTAAATTCCCTCCATGTGGTAATCAAACCTTATAATTTTCTGTCTTGGTTCTCAATATTGTGTTGCTCCACAACAATATCCTCCTTCTTTTGAATGTTCTCTTAGATTGATTTCCAAGAATGGAAAGTTTAAGGAGAATTTGAAGGACTTGGAACACTTTAAAACTCACTTGAAATGGAGTCTTGGGTAAGAATGAGGGGCACAGATGAGGGCTAAGGTGGTATATCTGAAGACACATAGTGATGATAGCATTGCACCTACTATCCTTCATGAACTCTTATATTGTCTTATATGCTTTGAATGAGACCACTTAATCCATTATTTCACTTGAGAGGCTTTTCTAATTTGCTCTCTCAATAATTTCCCATTATTTTTCCATATGTTACAATGTGTCGCTCACATTATTAATGATATAACTAGGGACACCTTGACCATATTTCCTTTGTGTGTTAATCACTATAATATACCTTTCATATCATAAGATAATTTTCTTCAAATTTCAAATTTATTGGTCTAAAAAGTGGATATGTAGGATAGGAATAACATAGTCTTAATAAGGTTCATCATATGAAACAGCATTTCATGTAGGGTAAGTGGAGGTTAATCATAGGACTGATATGACTTATGACAAGGATGATAAGGGTCATAGTGAGGCTAATATAGATCATAGTGAGGCTGATAAGGCTTATCATAGGGATAGGGAATACCATAGGCTTTAGATGCCTCATTAACTTCAATGAAACTTATATTTACTTCAAACTTAGCCATAATAACCTCATCAAGATAGTGAATTGAAATCACAACTTACTTTGAACAAGTGACTAGGCTGCTAGAACTAGTTGATTGAGTATATAGTCACCATTGATGTTTTGAATTCATCCAAAGGCTGATATGTATAAGAAAAACACCAAAAATCCTTACACTACTTTAGACCTTAGTCCCACCGAGAATGAAAAACTACTATCAACCAAATTTGCACACTTTTGAAGGTATTTTAAGCCTTCCAAATTTGGAATAACATGGAGATAATCTTAAGATATAGGTTGCCTAATGTTAGATTAAATTTATAGGTTAAAGGTATAGCTCCCCTTGATAAATCACTTAGGCTCACAAACTACTCTACCAAATTTATAGAAAAAGTGAGATAAACTTACTCTAATGGAGGTGATGCACAAAATATCCTTGAACACTAGAAAATAGATACATTTGTACTTCAACCATAAGACTAACTTACAACAAACTTTACTAATATTACTCTTTACATAAACACTTTATTCTGGAGGTAGTGAAATATATTTGGGATAGGAGGATTAGTCAAGAGGTCTTGAAATGACACTAATGAAAAGATAACCTACTCAAACTTAAAACCTCACTTAGACACTTCAAAATACCTATAAAGAAGTTTTAAATTGAATATGTATTGAAGAAAAGGACAAACATGCCAAGGAAGCAAAGCTAATCACTTGACAAGATATACTAGTCATGCACACACATTGAAACCATTCAAAATAGGAGGTAAAACATAAGTTTATAATTTATTAAAGTCTTTAAAATAGATAGGGCTTCACTAGACCTAGGTGGATGATACAAACATAACCTATCAAGGCTTAATTTTTGGAAAAGTGGGAGAGAAGGGTGTAGGAGAGAGAGGTTTCCAAGAGTATCTCAAGAGAGTTAAAAATAAGGAGTTTTAAATAGATATATCAGGTCTCTAAAGATAAGTATTGATTTCCTAAATATTATCTTCTCCTCCAAGTGTCATGGAAGTCTCAAACCTTGCTTGACACCTTGATCTTACTCTTGAAAACTACCCCTTCTCTTGTCTTGTGATAGAAAAATAACACTCTTTAACATCAAGTCATGTTGAGTTACATTATGTATATACTTTTTACACCTTTTAACTAATTAGGTTTTCCTCAAACTAACATCTCAAAGGTAGCCATTAAGTAAATCCTTAGGTTTCTTGAAACCCCATAGCCTTGTCATGCCTCACCTTGATTACAAGTGTCAAATATTGAATTAATATTAAAAAAGGAAATATTTCTCCCTGAGATGATTTTTAATATCATATAAAATATGTAACAACTCATTTTTGGTCATAAAACTCTCTCTAATACCTTTCACTAAAGCTCTCACTAGGCCTCACTTGCTTGTATCCTTGAAAAAAGGCAAACATCCTTGTGTAGAAGAATGCATATAGGGTATTTTAAAACCCTTAATCATCCCATTACATCTTCATGTCAACTTTTAAGACCCAAATCCAATTCAAAGTATACCTTTTTTGGTATTCTCTCATCTCAATTAGGCCTCCAATCCTAGAAAGTGTGTTTTAGCCCAAAATCACACCCACAAATGTGAAAATTCTAGTAAGTGTTTTATTCACTTTACCTATCATAATACAATGCTCCATGTGAAATTTCATCTCTTGATATCCTATATTGATGCGTAAACCATGAAATTGTCAAAAATGCTAGTTTAGGCACTTGTGCAAGCATGAGAGACAATTGAATAGTTTGGAAAGAATTTTTTAGGTTTTATTGCTTGTAAATAGTTTTTTTGCACTTGAAACATCATAATAAAACTAAAAATGTTTAAGGTAAGTCTCTTGAAGTTTTATGGATATGGCATGCTACTTGAAGAGAGTGGTATTGGAATGAGCATAGGGAATCATTCATAGATCCATATAACATTGGATATAGTCATACATGATATGAAACCTTCATCTTATTCATCCAACTATTTAATACCTAGAAATAAATGAGAAATCATGTCATCCACCTTTGCAAACTATGTACAATAGAGGTTTCTTGCCAAAATAAGGACACACATGCCAAGTATGGATTTATAAAAGAATGGAATATATCTACATAGAACCTAAACATCCCCCTTAATTTCCCTTATACATTCAAGATGTTTCAAATTTCCATTTTAAATAAGAAAAATGAGCTTTTAGGGTTTGTAAATAGTGTTAGATTATGCTAAAGTTTTAATGATTATTCATAAAAGAGATGGGATGGATATACAAATAAAGCACACAAATTGTAAGCTTACTAGGACCCCATCATATGCCAAAAAATATCATACCCCGACTCTCTCACTCCTAGCGGTACCATCCATGTGAAAACTACCTTCTTGAGCTTGCTAATGGAGCAATGGAGAGAAGGAAGTAATTTTTGGACTCCTAAGACTTATATATAAAAACCAAATGTGAATTTTACCTTTATAAACTGAAATGATTCTTTTGAAACATTTTCACCTAAAGATGAGCTCAAGATGTCTATACAAGTGCCTGAAATTCCCTTATTTGGCATTGAAACTACCATGCTAACTACCTTATAATATGTACTAACATATCTAACCTATATTCACGTTGTATAACTACTTTACCAAATTTTACAAGTTTATATTATGTGTACTTCATCTTGATAATATTTTGAATACATGAAAGTTTTCTAAAAATACATTTTCCTTCATAAAAATTACCTTAAAGTTCACAAAAGAAACTTAAACTCTCCAAATAAGCATGAAATGTTCATAAAAGGTAATTAAGGCATGAAATGAATTTTAAAGACACCTAATAACCTATGACATCTTTTTGATTCAACCTTTTTCCCACCATGACATGATTAGGCTAGTACGAGACCAAAATAACAATTACCTTAATCTTATCAAATAAAACTTAATTTATGATAATGAGATTTTATAAAGACTATTTAAAGACCTAATAAGGCATGAAAAATCTATGAATATAACTAACAAGACATGCAAAGAATTTTTTTGCTTATACAGGTTGACATTTTATCCTTGGGGGTCAACATAGGTCAATAGTTATTTGGATTCACAGGATTCTCATTAAGTTTGGCATCTAGTTTCAATGACCAATAGTAATCTTCTACGACATCTAGATCATAATCTAGATCTATATGAATCTGGTACTCCATCAATAGACCAAACATATAGAGATATGATTTTGGTTGTTGGACATGACATTCTAATTGGCATTTAGAATAGGATTTAGAGCTGAAAAGTTTGGATTAATGTTGGCTATGGGCAAAGCTTATAGCTAAGGGTTCAATTGATGATCAACATTTATGTATTCAACATAGATTTATAATAGGGCTTTGATGTTATAGGACTTATGTAAGAATTTTTAAGTCCTTGAATCTAGGGTGTTTTTATACATATCCAAATCTAATTTTGTATTTATATACATAATATCTATATGATTATAAATATTTTGGAATCTTAAATTGAAGGCCTTGATAGGGTCATTAGGATCTCTTTTCATACTATAAAATGATGATATACCACACTAGGGATAGTAACTTGTTTAAATTTTGTAATAAATTTAATGTGACATTGATTCTATGTGGTAATTGAATTTTCTAGAATATTGAGGAACCAGTCAAATGTAACATGCTATAAGGTGAAATAAAAAAAAATTATACATGTAACATATTTATGAGTTACACTCAATAATACAAAATAATTATTAAAGTATTTAATTTGTTATTTCATAGTTTGTCCCCTAGGAAAAGAGAATAAAGGAATATAATTTTGGGGGTTCGTGGGTAAATCATGGATGACACTAGCTACAGTGATAGTGAAACTAAATTATTAAGACATGTTGAAAAGTTGAGGTTTATTCCCATGGTTTGGTGAATTTGGTTGAGTTACACGTATCATAGGGACTCATCTATTTTATCTTTGTCTTTTATGAAATTGTAAAGGTGATAATAAACATATAAAATATTTTGAGTTAAACTTTATTAGCCTTATTGGTGGATCTAGAATATGTAAACTTGAGTGAATTCAATGATCAAGTATCGTGGGACCTTCTTATAGCATAAAATAAAATATATTGATGTGGTTTTTATGTACACCAAATATTATTTTGGGAAATATCCTCTTGTTTTAGCACCACTAAGGATTCACTTCAAGGAATGAGTTGTGGGTATTACTTTTATAAATAACCACATCGTGGAATAGTGATGAGCACAATGGTTGTTTACCTTGGATGTTTTGAATTTTACTTGAATTAAATTTATAACATAAATTTATAAACACTAACCTATTATGAATGGATAGTCTAACCTAAGATAGATCTAATTAAAATTTATAGAAAGGAGGGAAGGGTATGGTAGAGAAGAATGGGTTTGGTGATTTAGATTGAAGATAAACCCTTCCAAATTGACCTATTGTACTAGGTTTTATATGTTTCCTTAACTAATTCATGTTTTAAACTACTTGAAAACACAACAAAATAAAAAAAATTAAGGTTTTAAGGAATAAATTATAGAAACCCAATTATCATAATAAAAGACAATGTTAGTACTAAATTGTTAGGAATGGCATGATCTAGAATCAAGGAGTTTATTAGACTAACATATATTTAAATATATCTAATACAATAAAAACAAATATTTAAATTCATACAAATCATAAAATTAATGTAAATTATTTAATTAAAGCACAATTTTTTTAAAAGAAGACAAATCATAGAAACTCATTGAACATTTCAAAACTTTTTGATTTGCATTAATTTTCCAAACTTATCCTTCTTTTATAGTTAATATGAGACATGCATATATATATTTAGATGAGAATAAACTCATCTTAAAATCTTGTTACATATCTAAAATAGGACCAATTCTTATTTTTTTCCCATTAGCTTTGCATGGTCAAAAGGTTTATAAACAAATAATTCTTAATTTAGATTCATAGTTTGCATGTATAAATTTATTTTTTATAATAAATAAAGTATAAGTATATTAAAAACAAAAAAACTTAAAAAAATATTATATGATCCATGATTAAAACTTAAAATTCTAGTTGGATCTAGAATAAAAGTTGATGATGTAGTTAGAACTGTATTTGAAGGAGCACTTGTAGTTGTAGAAGATGAAACTAAAGTTATCACTATGGTGAGACTAGTTTGATCATGTGTGACATATGAATTTGATTTGATATAAAATTATAAATGTCCCACTAAGGTATGAACCAATATATATGTAGGAATAGTATATATGGTCATAGATGGTTGTGCTAAGAACAAATCTCTTGTTTGAGCTTCTAATTGCCTATGATATTACCTCTTTCTCCTTGAGAACATGGAAGAACATGAATCAATAGTGATAAAATTTATGATTTTCATATTAAATATTATATGTATCATCTATAGTATTATTTTATGCACACTTAATGAAACATTGAAAAAATCAGCTATTGTCTGGGCCTCATCAAGATTACATTTTGTAAATGTGGCCAATTTGACAATTTGATCACCACTTCTAGGAGGAATGTAGTCAAAAATTTCTTTGAAATTATCTATATAGACATGAAGAAAAGATTCAAAATAAGGTTAGATAATTCCCAGCCATGTATTATGTATATGCATTAAATGGGCATCTCTCTCAATAAATTAATTACCTTTGTTTCTTGGCTTGATAATTATTTAATGAGTTCCTTCAACTAGTTATGCCATTATATAAAGTCATATGTTTTTTTTGGATACATAGGTTTGTGCTAGATTAATATCATTATATGGAAATAAGTTTAGGTATGGATATGATTTATCCTTGATTGTCTCTCATTCAGTGGAAATAGGTTTAGGTCTAGTTATGATTCATCCTTGATTGCCTTAGAAATATGAAGTAATTTGGCATCTATAATCTTAAAATATTATCTTAAATTAACTACATTCCTCCATTATGGTTGTGATTCAAATATTGACTTATGTATAGACATTACCAATTTGTATAGGGAATAAGTTCAATTTGGGATCTTCTCCAATATGTCATATAGGGATTCTAGTCATTTTTGAGACTTAAACCTTTAATTTTATGTTAGAGGATGCATAACACTTTATTTAATACACATCCAATGGAATCAACTATGGAAATCAGGTCCTCTTTAATTTCATCAGTTTCTCATAGAAGGGTTTTCCTCTTTTTAGCTAAGGATAAATGATCCTATTATATCTTGAATTAAATTTTATTTATTTTGCTTGACATATTCCTCTTTCTAATTATTTTAAACTGATTATAATTTTCATTAAGTTTAATGGTTAGTTTTGGTTCTTCCACTATAACCATATTCTTCCTAGACATCAGTTTCACTTGTAAGTTTTGAATCCATAAATTTGTCAAGATTTGTTTTTTGATTATATTTACCTTAAGAAATGAGGTGACTAATAAGGAAGTGGTTTGTGGAGTCATGAGTGATGATGTATTAGGTAAGGCATGTGATTTTGGAGTAGTGGAAGGTAAAGTTGTAGGGAATGGGAATAGTGGACATTTTTATGATGGAGATCACATGGGACTCTATTTTAAGGGATATATGCATTAATAACCCTAAATTAGTGGTAAAATGCACTTGTAGTAGACAAGTTGAAAATATGGACTAGGAGACTATGTCCTCAAAAAGTGGGCTTATTATAGTAGAAATAATTACTTGTGTAAAAGAAAATTGTGTTATAATTTATAATAATTTTATAATTGGTGTGTATGTAAGAGTGATAATTTTAGTAGTCTCAATATTAGTATAACTAGCCAAATAATCATGTGGTGAAAATGTATCCATAGGATAAATATCAATAAAAACTTTAGGAAAAGTATTAGAAAAATCCACCAAATTCAATGAAGTTGTGGCAACAAATGTAACAATGGGATGAGCACTTGGAGGATTTAAAACTATAGTATAAATAATGAATGTAACAAAATTTATTCTATCAGTAAAGGAAGAGGCACATACGGTACAATGTTCCTATTTATTTATTTAATGATAATGGGGTTTGAGTATTTTTCATTTACCATTGCCTTTTTTATATCATGAGTATGGGAAGAAATAATAACATGAGTTATAAAGGTTGCCTCTTATAGATCCTTATGGAAGAAATCAAATGTAGTATATTCTTATAAATATTGTTGTATTGTTTCTTAATTCTCCTCTACAAAATCATATTTTGTATCTAAGTAGGCAAGGCCTAATGATATCCCTTGATATTATGATGGATTCTATTATTATGTGACAATGGGAGTTTCAAAGGTAATAGGAAAGGTTTTTTTGAATTTAATGTCTATAGGAGGCATTATTAAATCATGCATGGGTGGAGGTGATGGGTGACTTACCATTGGTGTTGGAATTAATTGCATTGTTTCTTTAAAAGTGAAATCAAATGTGATATTTAGAACTAGAGGAAGGACTATGTGAATTGAATGAGATTTTTATTGTATAGCTCTCTATTTTGGAATGTTCCTAAGAAACCTTGACCTTAAATATTCATTTGTCTCTTCTAGATCATCCTTATTCTTAAGCTACTATGTTATCTATGGGGATTTCCACCTCAATTTATTTTGCCTTATTTACATCTTCCTTTGTGATGGAAGGGTAATATTAATTTTTTTTTGAAATTTTCATAGACATACATGCACCTTTTATTTCTGTTGTAAAACACAGAGTCATCCTCAACATTAAAAAAATAATGACCATATTCCTTGTGGCCATATCTAGTTCTCATTCTAACATGGAAGATATTAATGTGCTTGACTACTACCCCTTTACGATCCCAATATTTGAATTTGGCCAATCTGAAGTGGAAAGATCCTCTTTGGAGATATTATTTTCCTAGTTTATCTTAGTGTTAGAAATGTAGTTTGCCTATGATGAAGTGTGTCTATGTAACCTTCTCATCTTGAATCTTATGAAATTATCATCAACACTATTGGATAACTGATAAACTATTTCTTGTCTATCTATTTTGTCTTAAACTAATACATATAATTATAACTATTCAAAAACTATATTTACACCCTTATGACAATCTGATATGGATACTCCCCCAAATATTTAATTGATGACTTGATTTTTTTAGATAACATTGGTATAGGTTTTGTATTGATTAATTTATAAACCATGGGAAAGAATGCATTTGTTATCTTTTTCATGACATTCTTGAATTTGTGATTGTGTTTAAGAATTTTTCAAAAATGAGGGTTATGGAATAGGTATTCAAAAGTGATGCAATCTATTTCTAAAATCAGGATAATTAAATAACTCAGTTTATGATATTCAATTTTAGCGTTAAATTATGAAAATACTAAATATAGAAAGTATAATGACAAATAATATTTTGATTCCACAGTCATGGAGAAGAAATAATACCTAGATTATAAAATGATTTTTTGAAAAATCTTAGATGTACATGTGTGAGAACCATCTATCTTATGTTCAAAAATATTCATTAGATTCTATAAATATTATTCTTAGCTTTCTAAACACTTGTCTTCACACTATTGTCTAACTCCTAACACAAATATCATGTATGAAATGTTTGTTGTACAAGATATGATCACATGGGTCTTTTTAATATTTTTATCTCCCTTAATTTGATGTATATTGATTTCATATGAATGATATGCATTACTATTTTTATCTCAAACCATATCTCTCTATGTTAGGTTAGGTTAACTTGTTAGAAAATGTGTTAGTGGGTTCATGGTGTTAAGGTGACCTAAAATATCCCTCTATCAATGAGTGTTTATTACATACCAATACTCTAACGAAGGACTCAAACCATGTATCTCTCCCATATGTGTGTAAATGTGTGTGCATAAAGGTCTAATAATATATTATAATGAATGCAATGATCTAGCTTTTATCTTTACAAAAATGGTGCATGGGTTATCTTTTGAGTGCTTCAAACCTATAGTATGATTATTCCTATGATTGGTATTAAAATAGTGATGAATTAGGTAGAATAACTTGATTTTTTAGTTTATTTATTACGTTTGAATAGGTGCTTTCTTGGTAATCAATAGATTATCCAAATGAATTGGCTTTGACTTGTATTTATACTAGATATTTTAAAATTATAATCATGAAAGGGTAGATGACATTCTTACGCCCACCTATAAACATCAAAATATTTGAAAATTTGAGTATTTTTAGTGAAAAGTCACTTGCATTGGAATAGGGATAATAGATTTGATGCTATTATCCAATCTTGAACACAATTATCCTAGATAAAATAAAGTTGTTGAGGTTTAGTAATTGATAGTGAAGGATATAAAATATTTTAGGCATTCTATGGTTATAGGTGATCTAGATAATTGGAATAATTAAGGTTAAGCTAATAATAATAAAACCTAGTGAGGTGGCAATTATGAGCCTTTTGGCTACAAGGAAGGCTAAATTGAAGAATAAATCCTTGAGGTATATTTTTCAAGTGTACAATACTAGTTTAACATATAAATCTAGATATAAGATTCTACATAATGTAAAAGATGTCAAAGTATCCATAAATTCTATTTTACCACTTTGTCTCTTGAGTAAATTATTTAGTAGAGCTTAAAGTGCCACAAATAACATCCAATAAATATGAAAGAATGTAAAAATCATTATCTAGATTGTTTTGTGACTTTTTGGGCCTTAAAATTATAACTTAGGATCTTTCCCAATGTAGGGATACTCTTACCATCTAGGATCATAGACAATAATGGAACCCAAACCTCATCAACATGGGTGATAAATACTACTCCATGAATTATGTTTAGTAAGGTCATGTATATCCTAACACATTTTAAATTATGCAATCAGGATGGTATTGACCTTCATTTTCATGACAAAAATGTCAGGATCTTTCGCCTAGTATTTTGAGGTCTCTATAACCTTATTATCCTTAACCATTAATTTACTAATTATTAATTATATGTTATGTTGAACATGATAAATATGTAATATTTATAAAAAGAGACACTAGCTACAAATGCTACTAGCTCTTTTATATTGTTTTTATGAAAAACATTCATTTGTACATAGTCCCATAGTAAAAAAATCTAATACTAAGTCAAAACATAGAAATACCTATGTCTTAGTTTTTGCTTTGTTTAATCCAACAACATTGATAGATAATAAATATTCAATGTATTCCCCCATATTGAGAGTCAATTTATATTTATCCATGTATAGCTAAACTATTTATACCTCTCCACATATTTTAGAGTAGTGAAGACATTATGGAGAGTGAATTTTTCAAATTCTATGTCTTTCATTTATTTTATAATCCCAAGAAAAATAATGATAGAGCTATTTATTATTATTCATCCATAATTGTAATACCTTTCAAACTCTATTTTAATTTGATGATTAGGGATTTAAATAAATTGGGAGTTCTAAATATTTATTCATGAGTTAATAGATTTCAAATGTCATTGAATTGGATTTAAAATGAAGTATATATGCAATGAATCTATAGCTAAAAAATTCATTCATGAGAATTTATTAAAAATAATGGTCCATGTCAACTATATTTCTAATTTGAATTTTATTTTATGACACATACTTTGGGGTAATTTTTTTGAGACATGCAGCTTGTCACAACTTTCAAGATCTTAGTCATCTTTCTTACCTTTAATTTGTTTGTCTATATTTCATATCTATAATGATATCACTTAGTTACTATCAAATTTATATATTTTATTTAGAGATGAATTTACTTTTAATAATTTATTTCCTTTGGATATGTTGGAAAACATGCATGAAAACTTGACTCTTTAGGATTCATTAGATTACAAGCATATAAGGGTCATGTCACTATGTTGGTTCAATATATTTTTTAATTATGCCTAAATGGACACATGGTGGTTAATTTATTTGTTGGATGATTTTTTTTATCAATATATTTATTATGTAAGTGTATAGAAATGTGATCTGGTGAAACATGGTAGTTGATTATCCAAATGGGACATGTGTAGGACTATGTTAATGATACGTGATTGCTGAATATGCAAATGATAACATGTGGCAACCTATTTATTCATTTCTTGGTCATGAACTTCATAACCTATCAATTTTGTAAATTTATCTCCATGATGTGATATGATGACATGTGGTGTGATCTCACTCCTTTGCAATTTATCATTTTGAACTATGTTATATAATAGAGAAATATTATGACATGTAGAGAAATAACACTTAATCGCTTTGTCATAAGTATGAATTAATTATAACATTGAGAAAAATATTGGAAATAGGTTATATGTAGACGCATGGAGTAATGTTTCTTAGTCCTTTAGTTGAGAGTATACATAACTTAGACATTTTATACAAAATACATGTGATGAATGAAGAAGACAAGTGGAGAAATCTCACTTAGTTGGGTAGTCAGGAGTCTTTGGAACCTATAATTTTGAAATGTTCACCAATATGAAATGAAATAAGGGTGTATGTATAAATATTGTAATTTTAGGATGTCATGAGTGTATAAATTTTATTCTAACATTGATGTATATGCAAAAGGTAAGGTTTTTGGATATTCCGTCAATGATAAGTCTTTGTACTATTTTTAGCTCAAAGAGACATTGATAGTCATTCCATTTTGACTAAAGAAGTGATATATGGGAACCAAATATGATTTATAAATCAAGTTAATGATCTTTAAGTAAATATGTAAACTTATACAAAAAATCATTAGCTATGTTAGTTAGATAAATCAAATTGAAATAAAGCTAAACCTTTGATTAATTTTCCATTATTTTAGCCAAAGACTTCTGAAAAATAAAATAGTTCTCAAACTTAGGCTTTTGTAAGTTTGGGATTCTAAGGCCAATTTTTATGTCTAGATGGTGACCAAATATAGAATTTCAAGAATAAATGGGTTTGTATTTGATATTTTGAAAATGGGGTGTGTTGATCACAAAAAATGGTGATTTAATGGGTAAATACTCCCGATTATTTAAGAACCCATAATTTATGGTTTAACTATCAAAAATAATTTTAAACTTTATAATAAATAAATAAACAAATCAAAGAACTGAAAGAGACTTCAAAACAATCATGTATAATAATAACCCTTTTCATTTTTAGATCTTTTCTAATTAAGTGAAGGTTATTTCCCTTTGTTATGAAAGTTTAAAAAAATATTTAGATAATGTTGAGGTAATTTTGCATTATTTTCTCAAGTTATTTTAACTCTTAAGCATAAGGATATAGGAAACCAAGTATTTCTCTATTTATATCCATACATCCATATCCTTGATAAAAATACCTATGATTATACTATAAGCATTGATTTACTACCATCCATTCATCCATATACCCAATAGATATTAATTGAATCACCCATCTTCCATGATATATTTAGAAAAAACTCAAGGAAGAAGGGTTGGAAATCACCATTAATTGGGTGTATGGGAGTGAATTTTATTAGAGATCTTACTCAAATTTTATATCTTCTCAATGTCTATTATATTTGAAATAGGTTTTAAGCATGTAGAAGTGCAATTTAAATTTTAAAATGGGAAGTATTTATAAAATTTTCATGGAAACATCATAATAACTTCTAACAATATGATAAAATTATTTAATTCAAATAAAATATTTTATTATATTATGATATTACATTAATTATGGGAACTAAATACATCATGAGTAACCCATGAATATCCATCAATTTGAATAACTAACCTATATGAATATTTTGGAAAACTATCTAAAAATATATAAAATGACCTTATATGAACCAATCAACTAATTAAAGGAAAAATTAACATATGAAAAAAATATATCTAATCTTGGAAAGTAGGAAAATATAACCTAGGAAAGCATGAAACATACTCTAGGAAAGTAGAAATATAATCTAAGAAAGTAATAAATTTAATCTACTCCTACTACTAAACCATAACTCATAGTAATTCCAAGGTTCCCCTTATGAGAATATAGAAAATAATAATTCAAGATCTACCCATAACTTGGATCAGATAAGTCATTACCTTGGAGATATTTCAATAAAAAAAACCTTTTTACTCAAAATATTATAAATTTGATATGGTCCAATCTATAATGGAGTGAAATTATAATGTTATCATTTATTCTGATGTGCTTTCTCCCATAGGAGAACTAAGTCTAAAATTATGATAATTTTAATTTTGATCTTTTGTCAAATCATATTTGACAATGTCCCAATGTTTATTGAAATTATTCAAGGCTTTTATTCATGCATCTTCCCTCTAAATAATGTCCAGTAACCTTAATCAAATTAATTTCATCTTCCTCCATATATTATTTCATGAATTGATACATTAGTAATTTGAGATTAATGGGGAAAATAGACTGTTTCCCCTATACCAGTAGAAAAGGTGAAGCATTGAGGGATTGCTTATACATGGTTCTATCTTCCCATAATGCATAATTCGATAATGTGTGTCTTTCCCTTTTTTTAATTATATGGATTTATTTATGGTATTCAAATTATTGGTAGACTCAACAAATCCATTCTATTTTGGGTAGTAATTTTAGGAAAACTTGATAATGACTTGATTATTATAGTCCCATTCAGTAATTTGTTTAGATTGAAAGGCAAGACCATTGTCATATGCTAAGGAAAATGGTGTTCTAAACATGGTTAATATATTATCTTCAAGGAATTTTATTACATATATTTATATGGAGTTATTTATATATAAAAAAAGTCCATTTTGGACAATAACATGTGACAATCAATAAAATCTTATATCTAGCCAATGAATTTGGATTAATAACCACTATATAACATTGAATGCATTGTGAAAAATATCACATTTCAATCATAGGTTGAATAAGCATTGTTTCATGTAATTATATTCTCCCAAACACTTGACACAAATGACAATTTCTATCATTATTTTGTGTGTACTTTAAAATAATAGGCTAGTAGGATCCCATTCTTATAATTTTATGGGTTCTGGCATTTCCTAAAGGATGCACATTACCTATCTTCTAATTGAGATTAACAATAATATCTATAAATTCTTATTTTTAGACTCATATTAAGTAGATACCTTAATAATTTTATCAATATTAAAAAACATTTTTTAATCGTATAATGTTCTAATTTGAGCCCCAACACTTTTATTTATTCTATGTTCAGTTTAGAATGACATGTACAAGTAAGTATATAATGAATAATATGGTTGTACTAATTACCATTAGTTATCTGAGATTAGTTGACTTGCTCAATGGAGATGTGTGGATCAATTTTTTTAATTATCTAAATGATTATTTGTATTGATACCATTTTGGTAGGTTTATTTTCTAATTTAAATTACTTTAGCTTATCCATCCATTTACCTATTTGTTATCTTGACTATTTACGTCCAAATGTGAGTTTGACAGTTGGATCTTGGACAATAGAGTATATCTTGTGGTTTAAGATATAGCAAAAAATTATTCACAAATTTAATCAAATCATAAATTTGTTTATTTATCATAGATTAATTCAATTCTACATATTTCAAGCTGGCGATCATGAAGGCAATATGATGTTCACTATATTCAACCTCATGAGTGACTATTACTCTAGTGTTGTGTTCTAATGTACACAAATATAAGTTGAAATATTTAGAGAAGTTTAGACTAGTCAGGATTCGGGCTTGAGCTATAACCTTTTTGATGTCTTGTAATTTTTTATTATTTTTAGTTATCTATTATACTTTAGCATAATGTTTCAACATTGAATTCAATTTTTTACTATTTTTACATATCCAAAAATGAATTTTTGCCAAAAAATTATCTTACTAGAGAAGGATTTCAATTTCTTTTTACTGTTAGGCTATGGAAATTTCAAAATATCTTGAACTCTTTTAGGGTCAATAAAAATACCTTATTTTATCATAACATGGATATCTACCTTACCTTTTATGGATTGAAAATACAATTTTTAGTGTTTAATTAGATTATACATTTTGCATCTATCAAAAATATTTTTCAAGTGGGCAACATGATTTGTCCTATCTTTGGATAAGAAAATCAAGTAATCCATATAGATGATGATGAACATATCAATGAGTCCTTGAAACATGAAATCCATGGCACAATGAAAATTAGTACCAATATTTATTATTCCAAAAATCATTCTCTTATATGAAAATGTTCCCCATTTAGTAGTGAAAGTAGTTTTATTCGATTAACATTTTATACTAACACTTGATTGTGCCTTAAAATTCCATCTAAGAAGAACATCATATCACACCTCAGACTCAATTAATATCCATAAAAACTCATCTAAAGAAGTAAATGGATAATCATCCTTTTCAAAAAACCTACTGAGATTTTTGAAATCTACACAGTCTGATTTCACCATTTATTTTCCATATAAGAACTAGATTATCAACCTAGGTGGAATGTATGATTAGAAATATAACTTTAGCATCTACCCCAAGTGGCATAGTATGCATTACAACTAGGATTTTTTTTAAATATTCCTAAGGCCAAATAATCACATCCTTATACTCTATTAAATTTCCTAGAAGTTCCTTCCTATCTTGTTTATAACAAATCAATCCAATATTGACATGTTAGTGATTTTCATCTCTTATTATTTATTTTATTTGGAAAAAATTAGATTCAATTATTTTAGACTATTTCTACTTTTTATCTTGTCAATCCATATCAAAAAATTATTTTAGTGACACCATTGCTTTAGTTATTTTATTTTAGACGAATGATACCATCATCTCCAACATCTCCTTGATTCATTGGGTAAAATTTATTTTCAAAAATAATTTAGGACTCAAGACAAACATAATTATTCATGAATTGTATAATTGAATTATTATAATCAAATGCTAAAAATAATCAACAATATTAGTAATAAAATGACATGGGACTAGCTTTATAGTTATTTTTTACATTTTAGACACTTAGAGTGGGGCTAGGTTTTTTGTTGAATGAAGAAGCTAGAGAGTAAGCAATTTGATTATGCTATCTTGGGAATGATTTCACATTAAAACATTAAAATCATTGAATTAGATCCTAGGCTATTTATGTATACCTTTTAAGGCATGAAATTTTGCATTTATAATGATTACTAACTTGGTTAACCATTAGATGTGAATATTAAAACATCAGAAGCTATTTTAAACTATGTTTTAGAATAAATTATAACCTTGGGATTGAGGTTTCATATTCAACATGGTTATTAGTTAATGGGAATTGTATTTAAAAATCAATAAATTATTTATTCGCAAAAGTATTAATAATAGTTATCCCTATACTAGAATGGGGGTTCAATCATATTTTCTCTTGAGACCATGATTCGATGAATTATGTTGGTTATGTGTTTAATGTCCCTAGGAGGCTATTTGAATATGGATACCATATGGAAATATATTTGAGGGGTTATATGAATTGATGACCCCAATTAACTTACCATAGTAGGAGGAGGTGGGTGAGTTACCAAGTATGTTGGAATTAATTACAGTGGTGTTGGCAAAGTGAAAGAATATAAAACCTTGGGAACCAAAGGAGGGCCTATGTCAATTATAGGATCTTATTCCTATGTATCCATCTATTTTGGAATGTTCTTAAAGACCCTTGGCCTTAAGTGATCATTTGTCTCTTCTAGATCATCCTCCTTATCAATATTATGTGTTATCTATGAATATTTCCCATCTTCATGTTACTATATCCTATTTGGATCTTCCTTTGTGATGTAATGGTCATATTGAATGATTTATGAAATTTTGATAGAAATCCAAAAACATATCATTCTAGTGTAAACCTAAGATTAATCTCAAATATTCATGAAAATAAAATCATGGATATATTCTTTTTCATGTAGTGATTAGTCTAGCATGGAAGATATTAATTTTCTCGACTATTACCCCACTAGCATCCTAATTTTTGAATTTAGCTAATTTGAAATGGATAAAGACTTTTTGGTGAGAAATTTTTCCTAGCTGATCTCAATGTAGGAATTATTGTATGCCTATGTTGAGAGGTGTATTTTTTAACCTTATGAACTATATCTTTTGTAATTATCATTGATAAAGTTGGATAAATGGTAGATTATTTCTTGTTTAGATAGTTTTTCTAGGACTAATATACTTAAGTATAATGTCACAATAAATTTACCTTACACCCTTATAACCATGTGGTATTTATATAAATATTAGTCCCCAAATGATTTTAGTGATCTTTTAATTTCTTTAGATAACCTTGGCATAGGTTTTCATTAATTACTTTATAAACCATGGGTTATAATATATGTACTATTTTTTGCATGAAATTCCTAATTTTGTGATTGTGAAATTTGTCAAATTCATAAAAATTTCTATTTTACCCCTTTGGGTCCTATGTATATTCACCAAAAGAGGATATAGTGCCATAAATATCATCCACTAAGTTTTAAAACATGTAAAAATTATTACCTAGCTCATTTTGTGTGATTCTCTTACCCTTAAAATTATAGCTTATGTCTTATTTCAATGTAGGGATACCCTTACCATATAGTATCATAGACAAAATAGGAACTACAAATTCATCAAAAAGGGTAATAGATGGTGCTCCATGAATTTTGTTCAGTAATGTCATGGCTATTCTAACACCTAGTCTAAATTATGCGATCAAGATGGTATTGACTTTCCTTTTCATGTAAGACTTGTCAGGGTCTTCTCCCAAATATTTCAAGGTTTATGAAACCTTTGTAGACATCGAAATCATGTCTATCCCTTGGTCATCCTCCCCCCTTGGTCCCCTTGGTCCATTCTAACACAAGTTCTAACCCACTCAATTATTAAATTAAAATAATCAAATATTTTAATTTAATTTCCCCCTTGCCACTTCACCCATGCCACCTCACTCCTCCTTGGATTCCTCTCCTTGGATGCCCCCACCCCATGCCAAGCCTTAATTTCCAAAATCCCATCTTAACCCTTCCTCTCACACTCATTTAAGCCCCTCTTGACTATTTTCTAATGACAATTTGACCCTGATAGCTTGTAAGAATGGCAGAAGGCTAAAATTAGCCTCTATCCCCATTCTTTAGCCGCCAACGTCGGTCAGTATGCGGCTGACATCGGCGGTTCTATCGGCATCAGTTACCTTTAAAACCAGTTTTTTGCTTCTATTCTGCCCCCCATGAAATAGAACTCTCTTGCTCTTGCTTCCCAGTGTTCTTGCTTCTTGACTTCTTATAGGTATCAGCATTTTGACAACACTTTCCAGGCATAGAGGATCAACACCAGTCATCCCACATAGGGTTGAGGATTGCATGACATCTCCATCACCAGCCACAATGGAAACACAGCTCCTGCTCCTCTGCCAACTTCATAAACAACTAAGTATTTACATTAGTTTCATTTTACTATCTTTTTAAATACATTAGCATTCTGTCCACTATCCATTCCCAACCATTCTGGACACAACCCAGTCTATCTTTTCTAGAGAGGCTGAAAGGCCTTCTCTCACCCTTGTCTTCCCCTTTTTCCCCTAACATTCATCTGGTCCCTTTTTAGACCATACTTTCTATTCTATTGACCCAACACATGCCATTAGATTCCCACAAACCTCCCCAAAACCATTCTAATTGACCAGACATACCTGAAACTTGTCCCAGGGCATTGCCCCAACCGACTCTGACCATTGCCCCTATCGACGTCGGCAGACTAACTGACGTTGGTGACCTTGACCTATTGACGCTAGTAGAACCATCGACATCAGCGACTGTGGAAGATAGATTGCTACTTATAAGTACGCATTTGCTTTCATTTCTTTTATTCAGTCTTTATCATTTCTATTTCTGGCAATATTCTGCTTTTTAACAATTAGTGGGCTATCATCCCCCAATAAGTCTTTGCACTTCTAAGACCAAGCTTTCACTTGGCAGTCCAATTTTTAGCTATCTAAGAACCTCTGTGTTTGAGTCCCTTTCTTCTAGAGGTGTCATCCTCCACAACCAAAGAGGAGTTCCTTCAGTCATCTGAATTTGGTGCTCAAGACTTCATCCAGGTACGTACAAACCCTTGACCATCTTATCTTACTTTCTCATTTCCTTTTGAATGTGAAAAGCAAAAACTTGTTTGAAAACATTCTGGCACGCCTGATGGGACCCTAGGGTCTTCCTTGGGTTCATTTTATTACTTTTCATATAGGTACATTAGGTTTCTCCTTACATCTCTTTCTTCTATCTCTTCCAAAAGACACCATTAGCAAGGTTAAAAAAGACCCTTCTTTCTTTCTTGCATCTTAGACTAGTCAAATTCATATTCTTCAACCCTTTCTCACATTGTTTGCATACAAATGCACACTTCAATTTAGGCTTAAAATACATTGCATCTCATTTCTTCCTGAATGCATACTTAGCTCTCACATCTAGTAATTAGAAAAACATCATGAATAAATAGTAGGCCACTTATGTTACACGTCCAAACCAATTGCACAAATCAAACATCTTAACTCACCTGAGACAAGGCCCGACTAGGATTTCATCACCTAGCGGATACCTTACCCGTCCCGGCAATCCCACTTGGACTTCACTACCAAGGGGAAAGCCCACTCTGTTCTCTGGCAGAGGATAATCTCTAGGGGAAGTATATACTGGTTAAGCGAGACCAGCTTACCACTAGGCTCATGAAGCGAAGGGAGCTTGCTCCTTAACACCAGGCCAAGTACGAAACCTAACACAGACTCTTGAGCATCGAAACTAACCTGAAACCAACTTTAAACTACCTCTTCTAGGACCTGTTCTACAAGCCAACCTCCCAAACACATTCTAAGGCATAAGTCAACATGATTCTAAAAGTTTATTCTTAGGATTCAACGCTTAGGGTTTTCCTGTCTCCATCTATTTTTCTGCTTCTATCTGGTTTTTTGAGTTAGTGAGGACATTTTTCTTCTTTCCAAAAACTTTCAAATTTTTTGAGTTTCTGGAAAACACAGTAACTGACATAAAGTTTTCCACCAACAACGGTAACTTTCTTCACTGGCATCGGTCATCTAACTGACATCGACATCCTGTATCACCGACATCAATTTTTATACTGACGTCGGTCACTGTCTAGAATTCTTTTCCTTAAACAACAAGCTTAAACCCTGACTTTCTCGCTGTCTAGCACCCATTCTAGTTTTCTGATTTTTTGAGACTAAAAAAAACATAGTCTTTAAGACCTAAACCTGTTTACCTTGAATGGTTTTGACACATAGTCAAACTAGAAATCTTATTGACCATGCAAGGCAACTACTGCTTCTGCCTTCGCCCTCCATAACAAGTCCCTTAATGGAGTATCATTCAGACAACGAACATACTCCTGTCCAGTCGAACTCGACTCGACCATCTATTGTTCTCGAAGGGGATCAGGACTTTGAAAGGTTCCTTGACCTTAATGTCAAGGCCTTTCAACATTATCTCACAAAAAGTCAAACGTGAGACTCTTTTGGCAACCCAATTCATGGGATGCCAACTTCCTTAGTCAAGACAATGATCACATCAACAACATCCAAAATTCAACCTATAGACAATCAAGCCAACACCTCGACTAATAACCCAACCGTGTCATATCTTCAAAATTTAGCCTCTCCTTGTAGACCTACCTCCATGGGGGTTTCAGCAGCCCCTCAACCTCAAACTACTCAACCAAATTCTACACCCTTCCAAAACCTAGTGGTCTCTATCCCCCGTACTCTTGCACCTATCAACACAAGAGTAACTACCTACCCTTCAACAAGTGTGGCCACCCCTCAACCACCTTTGACAGCCCCTATCCAATTTGTGCCCACCAACCCCATATCACAAGTGCCCTCGGCTTCAACATCTGCCCTGATGACTAGATACCCATATGTTACACCTACACAAGCACAACCAACCATGTCATACACCCCTCTCAATACCTTCCAAGCACCTTACAACCTAGGGGGCACCCCATCTACACATCTGTCAACTGACTTAATCAAAATTTTGATGGATAAAATGTCTAGTCTTGAGACTCCAGTTTCAATTTCTAGAAATGCTCTCTCATATGAGCAAATTTGTAATGAACCCATCCATCCCTCCGTCTCAATCAGGCTGTATCCCAGTCAGTGGGAGCTTCCTAAATTTACTCACTTCTAGAGTAAGGAAGATCCACAACAATATTTGCGAGCATTCAGACATGCTTGTTATTTGATAGACCATGATGATGCGTTACTACTATGCACATTCCCCATGTCACTGTCTGGTGCTACTCTTGACTCGTACAGCTCTCTCACCAGTCACTCTCTTTTCACATTCACCCAGCTAGCCCAACTCTTCCTCGACCACTTCTCGATCAATATCACCAAAAAGGTCTCAATCACATATCTATATTCTATCTGACAGTTTGATGACGAATCCATAGCTAATTTTGTTGCTCGTTGGAGAAGTCTAATCAACTAGCTCTCCTTTTCTTTGCCCCAACTCGAGCTCATTGAACTCTTCTCTCAGGCATGTGCCAAACATATTTCCTCTACCTTGCGGGTCTAGACATTCCGCACCTTTGACAAAGCTTTCACGATGGCTAGGAAGCTTGAACTACATGCCATCAAAGAAAACAAAGTCAAGTTGCAAAGTAAAAACCACAACACCAAGTCCAATGACTCTTCCTCTAAACCTTCTTCATCTAATCCCAAATCTAAGGCATCAGCAAATGCTGTAGTCGTTAGACCTTCATCTTCAACAACAACCAAGCAGCCTGAACCGTCTACATCTCAAAGTATCACATGACAATTCCAGTAAAGATATGTGCAGCGTCAGTATACTCCATTAGGAGAGTCATACGCATCTGTGCTGGACAAACTTGTCAAACAGGGAGTTCTCAATCTCCCCCAAATCCAACTGCCTCCTTAATTTGATCCCTCACGTGCCATCCCTACGTGGTATAGGGAGAATGACTTCTGCAATTATCACCGTGTTAAAGGCCATGACATAGGCAACTGCAAGACTCTCAAGAACATCATTCAATACATGCTAGATAAGGGTGACCTCGTCTTGGACAATCCAAATGCACCACCCAATCAAAGCATAGACATCTTCAAACAACCCTTTCCTAATCTTTTGCCTATCCAAAATAATGTGCAGACCATGACTGATGACACTCAAGAGCATAACATATGCACAGTCAATACGGTCTTGCCTCTCATCCCTAACCAACCTCTCTCACAATTTCAAGAGGTTAGTCAACCCATCAGTCCATCACACGAGGACGAACCTTCTTCTCTTGTTAGTTCTCCATCAACTTCCATTATATTGGAAGACACCTCGACCATACCGACACCACTAGTCCCACCGTCCTCCTGCTTGCTACCTATGGAGGACCCTACCCTTCCTACTCCTCAACCACAAGTGGAGGGCACAATTATCCCTATCCTCTACCCTCTTGAGGAGCTACATTATCCAATTCCTTCTCCACCAAGGAAGAACCTGTCTCTCCGCCTTCTTCAACCAAAGACAAACTAGTTATGACTTCCTCATGCCTTGGGTTTGAGATTACTACACCTACCTCATCTTCAGCCTTGCAACTGTCCACATCTTTTGGAGGGCCAAAGCCTCATCCGACATCTTCCCAACCATTTTCTTAATTAGTGGAGAAAGTAGGACTTCTCCATTCAAGGAAAGTGGAACATCAGACATTATGGGAGCGACTCAAAGCTCTTCAGCTTGCCTGTCCCATCTCATCTCATACCGTCGACCCACCCATGGAAAAATCTCCCAAAACTTTCAACAAAGACCAGACTTCTACCTCAAAACCTTCAAAATCTCAACCATCCACATCAAAACCAAAACCCTCATCCAAAACATCAAAACCAATCAAAACACTCGGTGTTCGCCCTGTCCCTAACCTCACTCACCCACAAGTGAAGATAGACTTGGACCAGGCCTCACCCAATAGTAGTCCTCAAACCAAATCAAAGAAGACTGCTAAACCACGGTGGCTAACTCCTTCTCAACCATCAACATTGCCCTCCATTTTGGGCCCTCACCCTTCGACCTTAATAGGAGTACTTCCTACTCCAAACCTTAACCAAAACAAGTTGCCACCACTACTTCCTTTGCCTACCACAAGCCTACCCTCTTTGGAAAACTCAGCACCTCTCATGAAGAAATTGTTGTCTTCACATGTGGCTGCACCACCAACCCAAAAGGTGGTACGAAAGCCTCCTTTAACACCCCCCAAGCAAAAGTCACCAGCATCTCACACATCAACAAGCACAAACCCTTTAGTGGGCTCATATGCTTTGATATTGTGTTGAATTTTACAGACCTCTAGCATAATCCTTCCGCCTATCAAGCCATTCCAACCCCTCGAGTCAAAACCTTCTTGGTTTGACGATACTAAGATTTGCCTATATCATTGTATGACAAGACATGATACCGAGAATTGTTGTGCCCTCAAAGTCATCATGCACTGCTACATGGAGAAAGACACCCTTCTCCTTGAGGATACTAATGACAGACCTCTAACACCTTCCCATATCCCTCAAACCTCTTCATCAACATCGACATCTCATCAACAAACTATGGCCCCTCCATCTCCTTCACCTCCTCTCTTCAAAATTAACACCATCCACATAACCACTAGGTCACAAAAAGATAAGGCAAAAGAAAAAGCTTCTATTCCTTGGACCTATCCCTTTATCAAGCCACCTCAACTGCCAAAACCTAAAATCTCTATTCTGGGTGCATCTCAACCCTCTTCTTTAGGGGCAGTCCATGACTCTATGTTAAAATAGCTTCACCAAATGCCCATGAAGATGACCTTGTATGACCTCATCCAAAGTTCACCCCAGCATCATCAAGCTCTGATCAGAGCCTTACAGGCAGTGGAGGTCCAACCTGAGGACCCCCAACCACTAGCTACCCTGATCCACTCATTATCCCCCGTTGCCTCTATCACTTTCAGCGATTCTGAAATTCGTACCTCTACCTCAAAAGATCAGGATGCTGCTCTCTTCATCACCACTTATGTTGATCAAACCTGCATTAAGTGAGTTATGATTGATAGAGGTGCCAGCATTAACATCATCTCTACTCATTCCTTTGATCAATTGGCCCTCCCCAAGAATTGCATAACAAAAATTGATGCAATCTTGCAATCCTTTAATGACACCACTACCACAACCATTGGCACCATCGTCTTCCATATTTGCGTTGGCCTGCAGACTGTCCTAGAGCTCTTCTACATCATCGAAGGAGAGTTCCAATATAACATGCTATTAGGCCGACCCTAGATTCATGCCATGGCTTGTGTTCCCTCTACACTGCATCGTTGTGTAAAATTTGAACACAATGGGCAAGTCCACATCATTCCCACCGACCCATCACCTTTCAAAACTTGTAACACGACCTATCAACCAAATGATGTTCTCATTCCTCTCAAGACATCAACCCAGATGCCACCTCCATCCACAGAAGCTTCGACCAGTTTGCAAATGGTGGTCGCCCTCACACCACCTCTTCAAGCGACAACCAAAGACCCCATGGAAGATATCTTCTAATGACTTTCACTTGGGAAATATCGATTGCTTACCTTAGACATGTTCCAAACTCTGCAAGAGTATGGACAACTTCACCACAGCCCAAGTTATGACCATCAGATCAAAATGGTCGTTCCTTATGGTCCTCCTCACCTTCAAACCAATCTCATCTATGGGGGGCTAAATCAAGCTCCCACTGATGGGAATCCTCTCTCTTCACCTCAACCATTCACATCTGACTTCTCATTTATTAGCAACCCCACCTTTGCTCATACCTACCTTTATAGGTGTGCATGGAAGGGTTTTGGCTTTGGGCGCTATAAGAAAAGCTCCCATTGGCCCATCGAACCACTCAATAATGACAATGCCAAAAAATGACATGGTCTGGGCTTCCAATAACCCACCGAAGCCTCTGCAAACCCTTGCCCCAAACCCACCATCAACCAGTCTCCCACAAGCTTGCCTATTCTCCCCCCTTCACCTACGAAGTTGTTGGTTTCCATCCCTCCTAGTTTTTTTTTGCATAAACACCATCCACTTATAACCCTTGACCTATTAGCTAAATGGGGTTTCTAGGTCTCTCCCTCTCATTTATCCCAACATGATAGATGATGAGTCAGCAACCATCAACACTATCCATTGCGTAGACAATGACGCCATTCTCACCTACATGGGTGCCAACAACTCTTTCATCTAGTGCTCCCTCCCTTCTGAAACATAGGTTATGTTAAATGAATCAACCATTGACATCAACCTTCCCTCTTTTGATGTTCCTCACGTCTTAAAGATTAGTGAATCTTTGGACACCCAGGAACAGCTTGACTACACCCAGTTCCTCTTAGACCATAGCAAGGCCTTTTCCTGGACCTATAGTGACATGCCTGGCATCGACCCCAACATCACCATTCATAACATTGTCACCAAACCAGAGGCTAAGCCTGTCAAGCAAAAGCTTCAAAAGATGCATCCTCGCATCGTGCTCCTTGTGAAAGAGGAGCTTCAACGCCTTTTCTCTATCTCTTTCATCCAACCCATCAATTATCCGTGGTGGGTCTCTAACATCATCCCTGTCACCAAGGCAACTGGGGGTATCCAAATTTACATGGACTATCACGACCTCAACCTGGCCTATCCCAAAGATGACTTTCCTCTTCCCAACATTGACCAACTTGTTGATCTCACAGCTAACCATGAGATGCTATCACTCATGGATGGGTTTTAAGGATATAACTAGATCCTAATTGCATCAAAAGATCAGCACAAGACTACCTTCATTACCCCATGGGGGACTTTTTTCTATTGGGTCATGCCTTTTGGCTTGAAAAATGCAGGCACCACATATCAACGTGCCATGACTTACATTTTCCATTATCTCTTCCACAAAATCATGGAGGACTATGTGGATGACCTGCTCAGAAAGTCCAAGCTTTTCCATGACCATTTGACCATCCTCAAGATCATCTTCTCTCACCTTCTTCAATACAATGTTCATCTTAATCCCAAGAAATGCGTCTTTGGGGTCCTCTCAGGCAAGCTCCTGGGTTTCATCGTCTCTCTCAGTGGCATTGAGATAGATCCCACCAAAATTTGTGCTATCCTCGAGATGCCACCTTTGACCAATCTCAAGCAGCTTCACAGTCTGCAAGGGAAGCTCCAATCCATCCGCTACTTCATCTCACAGCTTTCTGACCACTGCCAACCTTTTCATCATCTCCTCAAGAAGGACGTCTCCTTTAAATGGGATAAGGACTGCCAAGAGGCTTTTGAAGCCCTCAAACACTATCTGGTCTCTCCACCAATCCTCATTCCAACTAAAGATGACCAACCCTTCTACCTTTACATCTTAGCAACCAACCATTCGTTAGGTGCCATGATCGCACACTAAGATGAGCAGCACTGTGAGCAAGCGGTTTACTATATCAACTAAACACTTGTCGACTATGAAACTTGGTGTACTCATAGTAAGAAACTCTATTTGGCATTAGTCTTTGCCACTACCAAGCTCTACCACTATCTTCTTCATCACAAGACCTTTGTCATCACTCACACTGACTCTCTTAAATACATGCATTCCAAGCCATACCAAAACCAGCATATGGCTCGTTGGCTCATGCTTCTTGCTGAGTTTGACTTAGAATTTATCTAGAAAAAATACATCAAGGGGCAAACCATCACTAACCAATTGGTAGATGCCCCTCTCCCTGATAATCAACCTTCTCAATGCGAGTTTCTCGATGAACCTATCACCACACTTTCCACCGATGACACCGTCTATCAAATGACCATGTTCTTCGACAGCTCCAAATGTCAACTCGATGGGGGTGTAGGAGTCATTCTCATCCCACTCAAAGGTGAGCCCATGCCTCTGTCTTTCAAGCTCGACTTTGATTGTACCAATAATATGGCTGAATACGAAGCCTTAATTTTGGGACTTCAAACCGCCCTTTCTCTAAGCATCAAGTCCATCATCATCTTTGGTGACTCACAACTTGTCATCAATCAAATCAACGGTTCATACCTCTATAAAAATGAAAATTTGCAAAGGTAAAAAACTAGGCTGATGCTCTTCTAGTCTCTTTCGACCATTACCTCTTGCAGACTGTTCCTCGATCCACGAATAAGTTTGCTGACACCATGGATTCTCTCACCTTGTATATCCCATCTTCATCATCTTCATCTAGAATTTTTGTCACAGTGCATCATGTGCCATTTCCTTCATACATTTCTCCTAACATTAACCATGTCAACACCATAGACTCTAGTCCATTAGATGTTTGGTATAAGCAACTTGTGGACTACTTATCTCATTCTATCATTCCACCCAACCTCTCTAGCAATGCGCGGTGAGCTTTCATCAAATGCATGGCTCGCTATACCATGCTAGGGGGTCTTCTCTATAAGTGAGGTTTCGACGGCCTCCTTCTTCACTGTATAACCTCCATTGAAGTGTCTCATGCCATTAAACAGGTCCACGATGGGATTTATGGTAGACACTTCAGTGGTAACTCAGTTGCCAAGTGCATACTTCACCTAGGCTATTATTGGCCCATTCTTCATCAAGACTGTAGTGACTATGTTAGACGTTGCATCAAGTGTCAGCAGCATGATAACTTGCTTCATCTCCCTAGCCACACCCTACAAGTCGCTCAAGATTTTTGGCCTTTTTCACAGTGGGGCTTAGATCTCATCGTGAGATTAACCCTCACTCATCTCTTCGTCATCAATCCATTATCACCACCACTGATTATTTCACTAAATGGGTGGAAGCTATTCCTCTCATCTCCACAAAAGCTGACAAAATTGTCAACTTCATCAACACCCACATCATCTGTCATTTCGGTGTACCGTACAAAATCATCACCGATAACGGCAAGTCATTCAAAAACAAAACCATCCAAAAACTCTGTGACTCACTTGGCATCAAGCTCAGCTTCTCTTCGCCTTACTACCCATAAGCAAATGGGTAGGCTGAGGCTTCCAACAAAATCTTAACCAATATTCTCATGAAGGTGGTCAACGACACTAGGAGGGATTGGCATATTCACATTCCCTTCGCTTTGTGGGCCTACCGCACTAGCATCCAAACCTCTACGGGTGCTACTCCTTTCTCTTTAGTGTATGGAACAGAGGCTATCCTACCTCTTAAAGTACAAATCTTGTCTCTGTGCATCTCTCTTCATGACATTCTCTCTAATGATGACTTTCATCAAGATTTCCTAGCTCAATTTGAGTTACTCAATGAACGTCATCTTGCTGCCCTCAACCATCTCCATGTCTATCAAAATTGCATCAAGCGAGCCTATGACAAAAATCTGTGAGAATGAGATTTCAACATTGGAGACCTTGTCCTCAAAGAAAATCAACATGTGACCAATATGGAGCGAATTAAACGAGGCAAGTTTGCCCCTAATTGGCTCAGACCTTTCATCATCACGCAAAAGTATGGGTCAGGGACTTATCATCTGTCCTCTCTCGATGGACAGCCAGAACTTGAGCCTCTTAATGCCTTACATTTGTGACCATTCTATTGTTAATCGAGTACTCATCTACTTGACATTTAACTTGAGCTCGTCCCTTGAGCAACCCCGTCCTCTTAATCCTTATTCCTTTCAAACCTATTCCCCTAAACAAACCCTCTGTAACCCTTTTATATAGTATGGATGCTTTGTCCTAATAAAAGGGAGCCCTTGAACTTCTATAGTCTTGTCCATGACTCAAAATTCTATCAAAAATAAATTGAGATGTCAAAATATCAAAAGGTCACAAACTCTAAAAATAGATTGCTCCCTCGAAGGACAGCTATACAATCATTGCTGTAGTTAATAAACTACTCCCTCGAAGGACAGCTATTCAAAGCCCTCAAATATATATAAAGCAAAAATATAGACCACTCCCTCAAAGGATGGCTATGACTAAATATTACTACAAACAATCACTCTCTTAGAATCTTCCCGCATCGATCAGCGTCACAAATGACCACAAAGCAAAATGACATCTCTATGTAGACTTCCCGCATTGATCAGTCTGCTCAAAAAAAAAAAGGGTCATGGACTTGGCTTGTAGTCGTCTCAGGGTCTCCTATAAAAAGGGGCAAAGTTATCCCTACTTAAAAAGGAGTTACCCTATCCTCCCATCTCATATCACCTACTCAAGGGATTTCGAGCTCATTTTAATGTCAAAGTGATTCGATTACCTCTCTAACACAACCCATGGTCAACGATGTAATGCATGAATGGGGCTCTTGGTTCTAACAACCCTTATCTATGCTATTATTCTGGTCCTTGTCAACGAAAGGGTGATTATGCCTTTCACTTCCTTAATACCTTTGGTCACATTCAACTGCATCATTTGCTACCCAACCCAACCCTTTTTAGACCACTCACATAGCCTATTCACACAAGTTTCTATGGACACCAATACACATGGAAACTATTGACTACACAATTTATGTCAAGCATAAACCATTACTTGCTGAAGCATAAATAGACTCATTTCATTTTTAGCATATATCCATCACCTAACATGGATAATTTCTAGGGATGAAAAACCCTGACCAATGTTATAAAATACACCATCACACAATATGGAAAAGGTTGTAACATCATCATACCCTCATCATTTCAAGCACGTACCCTCATACATATGGGAACTGCTAAACCTTAACTTAGACCAAAACAATCATCAACCATTTTTCCTCCTAGCCTGAACTACATTGGTCTGAGGCCCTAACAAAAGGGGTTATGTAGGCAACACTTAGTCGACATGATGTCTTCTGGGGTTAGCTCGACCACATCCATTTGTTCGTCTACCTGATGGACAAACTATCTTACCTTTGACCATGACTTAACCTCGTCCAACCCATCCATAACTGACCCTCTTCCTCCCTTTTAGGGAGAACTAGATTGGCATGAGGCCCTAACAACAAGGGCTATGTAGGTAGCACTCAGTTGACATGGGGTCTTTTGGGGTTAGCTCGGCCATTCCTTCATCACATTTCTTCCATCACATTCTTTCGTCACCTTCCAATCACATCATAAACAATCACATATTTTCATAATCATTAACGAAATCAAAGCACCATCATCATTTGCATTGTTAACATCATCATATAATCATAAAACATCATCACATTAATCATTAAATATCATCATAATCATCACATTAAGCATACATCATTAAAACATATGAGAAATGCTGAAAACATTAACATTCAAAATATTTTCTTAACACATCAATGGTCAAAATCACATCATATATATACACCAATGTTTTACAATGGTACAATCCATCTCTCTCTCAAAAAATCAAGTACATCTCACATCAACGACATGCAGGCCGGTATATACAAAAGCCTTAAGGCTGTGGCTATGGTGGTGGTGGCAGTGGCCATGAAGATGCTGTATCATTCCCACCCTCTACTCATCACCGTCTATGGGAACCCGAGGTAGTCACACAGGACATCAATCTCTCTCGGCTCTGCTCATTTCTCATCTCTGAATACCATTGTATTTGATGGAACTCCCTAATATCACCCTCATAGTAGGTGATCTCAGCCAAAGTAGTCATGTACCTAGATATAGGTACAGTCTGCGATGGACCCATCAATCTTAATGCCACACCCTAAACTGACCCCTATGGCTGTGGTTGAGCGGGCTGCTCTGATGTTGACTGTGTTGGCTGCTACACTGGTTTCTAAGGTGGATGCTGAATCAGACCCTATCCTACCAATGCCTATGCCTAGGCTATGGCCAACTGACCCTATAAAATAGTGACCTATCTTGTCAAAGTAGCCACTTGACCTGTCAACCCTGCCATCTGCCCCTGTAGTCTTATGACTTGGCTCTCTAAAATAGTCACTCATCCACATGCTACATCCCTCTCCTGGATGGTAGCGTCCCTCTCCTGTCTGGCAGCATCCCTCTCTTGCCTTGCCATATCCCTATCCCTGGTCACTACCTGCAGATCAGGCTGTGGTCCTACCTGAATCCCTATGTACTCTCCTACCCACCATGTTGAGTAGGCCTCTGTGCACCTTAGATCAACTACCCCAATCCTTGCTGATAACTCCTCAAAATCTGGCCCCTCTGTCTCCTCTAGAAGTGGGAGGGGCACCTCTATATGATCCTGTCTATACAGTGGGAAGGCAGGTGGCACATCCTAAAGCAGCCCAAATTGGCACCACACTCTCTCCACTGGCACCCTCTTGAGCTCACCGGCTCATCTCCCCCTAACCCATATAATGCTCTACACTCCAATTAGATGCTCTCTCTGGTCTTTGAAAGCTAGATACACTAGGTATGGTCTTCAGATAATGTCTGTAGGGATAAGGACCTCCAGTACCCCTCTATAGTAGTCTATGTCTTTGGCTACCCCATCCATGTATGTCTGAGCCATGATCTCATGCCATCGCCTGAATCACCACTGGGAGGCTGAGGGGTTGAGTGACCATAATATGCTCATATGCCCAGCAATGCAGGAGGTGGCCTACACACAAGTTGTACCATCATCGCCGACTGATGCCCCATAGCTCTCTGTATACCTGGGCCAAAAAGATAGGTGCCTAGGTAAACACTGTCTACTGCTCCAATATGTCCATCAAAACTCTGGTCATAGCAATTGGAAATCTACCTCCCTCTGCATCTGCTAGTGCATAGATTGTAATGTTGATCATCATCAAGATGGCTAGTCGATGCACATCCTCATCTACCACATATAATGGCTCATACACAAAACTAGCTGAATGGTAACTCACCTCAGCTGCATGCTCACCAAATAATGTCACCATGTGTATATCATGCACCTCTCTTGAGCACGCATATAGGTTTGCTCCATGTACTGGCAACTGCAAAATCTGGTACACATCCTCGACCATCACAGTCATCTCCCCTATCGACAAGTAGAAGGTGTTGGTGGAATGATCCCACCACTCGATTAGAGCCACCATCAGACTGACGTCCCTCACCACCTGATAGTATCACTGTAGCCTACTGAGTCCCACTATGCTCATCTATGCCCACTCCTCCCCAGTAATGTCCCGATGCATTTACATCAGCAATGTCGACAACCAATCCCATAACATCAGCATCTACCTCACCTATATCCAATAGTCAAACTCATGTCAACATGACTACCAATCCCCATGACTCTTTTTCCCTTTGGAGACCTAGCTCACCCATTTTCCCTTTCATCTATCTACTTGACCTTCTACCTGACTGTTTATGGCTATCCTGACACCTGGGAAGCCCTTGGTGCAGCTTCAAACCCCTTGACTTGGCAATTTTCTAACTCTCTTAGACCAGGTAGCCACCGACATCAGTTCACATGCCAATGATGGCACTTACCTAATCAACATTGGTTATGTGACCGACGTCGACAGGCAAGTGACCAACACCAGCTGCTGGTCGGCTGATGCCAGTGAATTTACTGACGTCGGTGACTAGTTCAGCCCCAATGCTGAATGAGGTGAGTCCTAAAATTAGTGCTTCCCCTAATAGCCCCCCATTTACCCCCAAAATGCTCCTAAATCACCCTAGCTTGACCTACTTGCCCTTTCCACCCTCCTAGCTACCCCTCCCCCTCGATTTCTAGCTAAAAACATCAAAATTTCAAAAATGAAAATAAATTCAAAACCAAACTAGCCAAGCTCACAACACCTCCTACTTCATCTCGTCGTTGCCTTCATGGTGGCACAATAGGTGCTGCTAGTGGTGGACCTCCCGTGGGCCCTCCTCCTCCATCTCAATTTGTTCGCGAGCTCCTCCTACCCTAGCACCACCTCTACAACCTCTAATCCCTGTCCAAATCACTCCCTCTCTTCACTAATCTCCCTCTACCACCTCACCCTACTCAATCGGTCACTCCAAGTCACTTTCACCCACTAAAATCTAGAGCTCCTTTTTTGACCCTTCAACAATCACAAATGACTTTTGGTGGGCCGGCAATCTGGTTTTGTCAGCTTTGGCATGCGGCTGACGTCGGCATTATCGTACCCTAGTCTACTGACGTCGGCCTATTTCTGCTGACATTGGTCTCTTTTCCCAGTGACATCAGTTTTATAACTGACATCGGTGGCCTTCAACCATCCAATTTCTTCACAATGCCTAGAATCATGCCCCCAATCAACCTGCCTTCACAGTAGAAGTCATCTTAGCCTCCTGGGGCACCATTAAGATCACTTTTGCCTCTGCCTAACTTGACCACAACCTTGGAGATCACGCCTATCTCCTTCGACCACTTTCGAGACACCTCTACCTTGGTTGTTTCGATTGCCTTTGCTACCTCATGCCTAGTTAGAAATTTGTCACCGACCCTCACAAGTATTGGATCGCGAGCAAGTTGATCCCTACTGCTTGTGACTTTTTTTGTGTTTTCTAGGAGCACTTCCTGAGCTCGAGATACCTGGAACACAACGACCCATTAGAGCTATATCTTGGATTAAATAACCCAAAAAGCTATGACTAAACACTGGGGACCGGTTATTTTGATTTTGGCACTCCTCGACCCTTGACCATGATAATTTGACCTACCTACCATGTGGTGTGGTATACGTGCAATCCCACCCTTTGCAGTGTTCACACTCACTCTTCACCCTCTCTATCCATCTCACTATCAAATTGACACTCGATCTCAGGTTCCCTTCCCTTGACTCCCACTTTAAGGGGGGAACACCTCATCCCATAGCTGGGGCAGTTTACTCCTATTTTTGTCTTGCAGTTCATGAAAAACAACCAATAAGACAAAAAGGGGAAAATGTAGACACCAAAATCATGTCTATCCCTTGGTCATCCTCCCCCCTTGGTCCCTTTGGTCCATTCTAACACAAGTCCTAACCCACTCAATTATTAAATTAAAATAATCAAATATTTTAATTTAATCGCCCCCTTGCCACTTCACCCATACCACCTCACTCCTCCTTGAATTCTTCTCCTTGGATGCCCCCACCCCATGCCAAGCCTTAATTTCCTAAATCCCATCTTAACCCTTCCTCTCATGCTCATTTAAGCCCCTCTCGACTATTTTCTAATGACAATTTGACCCTGGCAGCTTGTAAGAACAGTAAAAGGCTAAAATTAGCCTCTGTCCCCATTCTTCAACCACCGACGTCAGTCAGTATGTGGCTAATGTCAACAGTTCTGTCAGCATCAATTACCTTTAAAACTAATTTTTTGCTTCTGTTCTACCCCCCACAAAATATAATTCTCTTGCTCTTGCTTCCCAGCATTCTTGCTTCTTGACTTCTTATAGGTATCAACATTTTGACAACACTTTTGAGGCATAGAGGATCAACACCAGTCATCCCACATAGGGTTGAGGATTGCATGACATCTCCATCACCAGCCACAATGGAAACACAGCTCCTGCTCCTCTTCCAACTCCGTACACAGCTAAGTATTTACATTAGTTTCATTTTAATATCTTTTTAAATACATTAGCATTCTGTCCACTGTCCATTCCAAACCATTCTGGACACAACACAATTTGTCTTTTCAGAGAGGCTGAAAGGCCTTCTCTTACCCTTGTCTTCCCCTTTTGCCCCTGACATTCATCTGTTCCCTTTTCAGATCATACTCTCTATTCTATTGACCCAACACATGCCATCAGATTCCCACAGACCTCCCCAAAACCATTTTGATTGACCAGACATACCTGCAACTTGTCCCAGGGCATTGCCCTGACCAACTCTGACCATTGCCCCTACCGACGTCGGTAGACTAACTGACATCGGTGAGCTTGACCTATCGACATCACAAAACCACCGATGTCGGCAACTGTGGAAGATAGAGTGCTGCTTACAGGTATGCATTTGCTTTCATTTCTTTTATTCAGTCTTTATCATTTCTATTTCTGGCAATATTTTGCTTTTTAACAATCAGTGGGCTATCATCCCCCAAGAAGTCTTTGTACTTCTAGGACCAAGCTTTCACTTGGCAGTCCACTTTCTAGCTATCTAACAACCTTTATGTTTGAGTCTCTTTCTTCTACAGGTGTCATCCTCCACAACCAAAGAGGAGTTCCTTCAGTCGTCTAAATTTGGTGCACAAGACTTCATCCAGGTACGTACAAACCCTTGACCATCTTATCTTAGTTTCTCATTTCCTTTTGAATGTGAAAAGTGAAAACTTGTTTGAAAACAACCTTATTATCTTTAATACCATTCATTTAATTATTGATGGTTGTATCTCATGTATATCATCGATAATTCATATTATTTATCAAAAGTAACACCAACTATAAATGCTACTAATTCTTTGTTACTAATCTAATGAAAATAATTGTTTTGTACAAAGACCCATAGTAAAAACATTAAATACTAAGTCATCAGAGGGAAATAAAATTATCTTAGATAATAATTTATGTAATTTTACATCTTTAATAGAGCTTAAATCATGCATGTAGTCCCTATCAATGAGAGTCAGATTATCTATATCATTCTATGGTGTATCTAATTTTACCTCTCCATAGATTATAGAGTAGTAAGGAAAGGAATTATGGAGATAAGCTTTGTGAATTTATTTTTTTGGTCTGAAAGTAAAATAGTGACATAGATGGTTCTTGATCTTTGACCATCATTACAATTCCTTCTGAACTTTATTTTTGTTTGATGATTGGGGATTTTAGTAAATTGGTAGTTTTGAATAAAAAATCATGAGCTAATATCTTTTAAATTTCATTGAATTAGATTTTTAAGGAAGTATATATATGTCGAGCCCATAGATAAAAATCCCATTTGTGACAATCAATTATAATATAACAGTCCATGTCAACTATTTTTCCTTTTTTTATTTTATTTTATAACCCATGATTTCATGGGGATTTATTTGACACATGTCATATTATCCTAAATTTTATAATATTAATCATATTTATTTCTTTTAATGTGTTTTTTTGTATTTTATGGATATCATGATATCGATTAGTCATGAGACACTTTATATCTTTTATTTATAGTTGACTATGTTCATATTAATATGTGGCCTCTAATAGTGTTGGAAATAATACATGGTGACTTGTCACTTTACGATCCATTAGATGATAAACATGTAAGAATCAAATCATTAAGGTCATTCAATATATTTTTATTTGATTAAAAATTTAGAGGTTAATCTCTTTGTCTCTTGATATATATTTTACTTGATCTCTGATTTTTGATAGTGTATAGAACTATGAATTGGGGAAACATGGTGACCGATGTTTAAAAGGGACACGTGGAGGCATTTGTAAAGGAAATGTGGTGTCTAAATATGATTATTATGACATCAGGTATCATATCACTTCATTTCTTAGTCATAAAATTCATAACTTGTTATTTTTACAAGTGATATCCATGATGTGAGATACTGACACATGGCATGATTTCACTCATTTGTGTTATCATGGTCTTTATGATTTATAATTTTAAACCAATATCTATGATAGAGTGAGATTATGCGCTGGTGAAATATTTTTTAATCCTTTATCATAGGCATAAATAACATAAAACATTAACCAATCACTTGTGATTACGTCAGATGAATACACAGGGATCAATCTCACTTAGTGAATTGGTTAATAGTATACATAACTTATATGTTTTCTACTAAAAACATAAAAAAAAATATATATAAATACATGTAGATAAATATCACTTGGATAGGTATTTGAGATCATTTAAAACTTATAAATTTGAAATGTTCACCAAGATTCAATGAATTAAGGACACACGTAAAAATGTCTCAAGGTCAAGATGCCATGAGTGTATGAATTTAAGTCTTTTGTTGATGTAAATTTTGAAAAGAAAGGGTCTATATGCCCAATTAATAGTACATATTTTTACTATTTTCAGCTAAAAATAAGTTGATAGGTATTAAATTTTGAATGAATAAATGACACATGACAACCAAATGTGATTAGTAAAGTAAGATACTAATATATAAGGAAACCTGATAATTTATACAACAAATGTATTAGCTCAGTTAGGTAGACAAATCAAATCAAATCAAATTTAACCTTTTGATAAACTTTTTCATAATTTTAACCAAATAAATATGAAAAATAAAACTATTTTCAAACATAGGCTTTGTTAAGTTTGGGATTCTAAAGCCAATTTTTATGTCTCAATGGGGACCACATATAAAATTTCAAGAACAAACGGGTCCCTATTTGTAAATTTTAAAATTGGGTTTGTGGGTCACAAGAATTATATAGATATTTATGAAATTTTGAAAAAATAGATTCAAACTTACAAGAAAAAGGGAATTATAAGGATTTTATTGGACCAATAGAATAAAATAACATCAATCCCCATAAATGGGACACATAAAACAATAATGAAAAGGAAGCATTGTTGACTAGAACCATTGACTATTATTAATTTTACGGAAGGTGAATACTATACAAATGATGAAATTGATGATAATATATAGGATGCCATAGGCAGTGTCAATGGCATAAAATATTTGGAATATGAAATTATCAAGTTTAAACATAATGTGTAGTAACCATGCCCCTTGAAAATATATTTTTACTAATAGCTTGTCGGCCAAAGGTGGTAAATACACCCATATGGGTCATGCCTCCTAAATCCAATGTGACATTCACATTAGGAAAATAATGCTTATGAAAATTACATGATACAATATATTTGACCAACTATAATTTCACTTTTTCATGTGAATAAAGATTTATTTAAATTCAACATGACAATGGTACTTACCATCTAGAAGCACATTCTTTAAAAAAATAGAAGACACACCAATGTACTAATTAAAACCAAAAGAAGAATAATCAATGTGATTATATAACCTCAATTATAATATAGGATATTTTAACTTAAATCCTTATGAATATTACCTTATTTTGTATATTTGGATTAAATTTTCAAATATTGAAAAAATACAAAAAATTAAACAATCATAAAATCCAAAAACATTCAAGTATTTAAAAAATTTGAAAATGAGGTGTTGAGTATGATGCCAATTTGGTAACTTTATTATTAGTGTTATATTTATTATATATATTTTTTATGTGTTAATGAATTTTATATAATTCATTTATGTCCTAAATTGTTTCATTGGTCAATATTGGACACTTTCAAGGAATTTCCTAAAAAATAAATGGAAGCAGAAGTTAAGTCCAAATCATTGTTTGGGTACTCGAATGTGTTATCAAGATGTGGGGATAAATTTTTAGTGTTATTTAAATATAATTTAATTTTATTTAAGTTAAATCCTAATCTATAAGGAATTTTAGATGCCATAGTTTAGTAGGTTGCATGATTTGACTACTTGTTGAGCAAGGCTTCTTGCATGATGATGTTGCCTTGAATGTAAGTTGACCTTATTTGCTTTAAAATTATTTAAGTTATCTTAGAGTCTAATTTTAAACGTCTAATTATGGATTACATATTTTTAAATTAAATTTATATATTTTTTTTTTACTTTATGCTTTTCTTTTAATAATTTTTCATGCAAGTTCTATTGTAATTGGCTAATTTTAGCCTTTCTTGTTAATAAGTGATTGTGCACAAGTAGATCATAATAATTATTTTTGAAGTTTCATGTTTCATATTGTTCTCTAATTTTTTTATTTTATTTATTCATAAATAAAATAATCATGCATATGTTTTTGGCTTCGATGTTATTGAATACAAGTTTTGATCAATAATGTCACTTAGAAGACAACTAGATTAACAACTAATTCTAGGACATATTGGTTGATACATAGCTTCAACATTATATTTAATCAAATATGATTTTAAATCACTGCATATATAAAAAAATATTTATTTTGTATCACAGACTCATTAAACAAAGTTTTAAAATGATTTCAAGTCACTATTAGGAGAATCATGGATTTAATGAATTATTCTTCTATGAATATTCATGTTTTCAAAGGTGACAACATTGAATATTGGAAAGATAAGTTTTAGATATTTATTGTATGGAAATAAGTTTGGGATAATATTATCCATGGGTACACACCACCTAAATATTTGAATACTTTGAATCAATATCAAAAAACAACTAAAAAGATGAAGAAAAGGTGGATGCACAATCTTTCTTCTATATTTAGAGTGACATAGAACCAAACATATATCTAAGAATTGGGGGATGTAAAAATGCACTTGAGGCATTGAATATATTGGAAAATTCATATCAATGATATAATAAGGTAATAAAATCAAAACTCAAAACTCTTGATATTTATTTAAAATTTTGAGAATTTTAGATAATGAGGCAATTAGAGAATGTTGTATAAGGATAAATTACTTAGTACATATAATGAGTGTTTATTGTCAAAATATCTAAGATAGTGTTATAATAATGATGATTTTGATATTTTAAGGTAAAAAATAGTTGCATATTATGATCAATATTGAGGAGTGTAAGTACATGAACACTATACATATTGATGAGTTAGTGGGTGCTCTCTTGTCCCATGAGGATATGATGAGACTATATACAAGAGATCAGGAACAAGTACTTGAAACCAAGGTAAAGGTTTCAAAAATCAAAGATAAAAAATCATAATCAATGGAGATAGAAAACCTGAATTAAAAGGAAAAATTTGAAGTTAAATTTAGAGGTAAAATAAATAAATACTTCTCATTACTAGAGAAAAATCAAGATACATGATAAAATATTACAAGATAGTTGTAGTTAAGAATCAAGCTAATCAAGAGAATGAAATAAAGCTTTTAAAGATTAATAAAGTGATATTAAAAATGAATCATATTATTGTATCACATGTAATGCGTGAATAAAGGAATAAAATAAATGGTGGTTTCTTGATTTAAGTTTTTAAAATCCCATGACAAGTCGCAAATATGGTTTCAACAAGTTATATGACTCCTTTAAAATCCAAGTGTAATTGAGAGATGAAAATTACATAAAATTTGAAGGAAAGGGTAGTATAAAAATAACCATAATTCAAGATGAAATAAAACATGATTATTTTTTTAATAAAATATGGATCCTAAGAGTATTGATCATAATTTCATAGGATATAGTGATGAAAGAAAATCATACAAATTTTTTAACCTACTAGTAAATATACAATTATTCTAGGGATTATATATATAGTTTTTAAATATGGTGTATGTTTATTATGATAATGTATCTACATAATTAATAATTTAATGGGTTAATCCCATTAAATTATTTTAGGGATTAAAAAGTCTTACACATGTTTCTAGTTCAACATGAAATAATACTAGCTCTTTAAAAGAGACTAACTATCCATCTTTATCAACTCAATGAAAAAATAAGAGTTTGTTCAATCCACATCCAACCAGAAAAATGTTGGATCAAAATTATGGGAGAAAGGTAAAAAGGCTTAAAAATAAGATAGGTAATTTGTTTGATTATACTTATGATGAAAACACTAAGTTTACATTGTCATCTATGGCTAGTGAACCTAGAAGTTATTTAGAAGTTAATCAAAAGAAAGAATGGGTTGATGTTATGAAATTACAGATGAATTCAATTGAGAGGATTGATACATAGAATATTTTTAATCCTTAACTAAATAAATATTTAATTTTAACTTATTGGATATATAATACCAAAATCAAGAGTGATGGAACAACTAAAAAGATAAAATATAGAATACTTATGAAAGAATTTGCATAATCATATGAGGTTGAATATGAGGAAAATGAAGAAAATGTGTCATATAAATATACTATAATATTAATTATTTATTTAAATGCTCATATATGATGGAAAATCCATCAAATGGATGTGAAATTACATTCCTAACTAGAGTTATCGAAGAAGAAGAAGTATATGGAGGGCAACCACAAGGTTTTGAGGTAAAGGGTAAATAATTTTGATTACATAATTTGAACAAGGCTATTTATGGGATAAATCAAGATCCAAGAGATGGGTACATAGGAATTGATATATATTTATTTATTCAATAATTTTTAATAAGTAAAAATGAACCAACTCTTAAAATAAAAGAAAGGGGTTCTAATGTTTTATATGTTTGTCTCTATGTAGAAGAATTGATATTTACAAATAAATCTATGGAGATGTTGAATATTTTGAATGGATATTTAAAATTATAAATTTATATAAATAATATTGGAATTATGAAGTAATTTATTGAAATGGAATTCTATCAAAAGAAAGAGGAATTATTCATTTGTCAAGCCAAGTATGCCCAAGACATGTTAAATAAGTACAATTTTCATGATTCTAAATTAGTGTACATGCCAATGGCAAGTGGATAAAAGATAATTAAATATTATGGAATTGATTCAACTAATGAAAATCATTTTATGATAACTGTGGGAGGTTTGACGTATCTTTTTATGACAAGACCCGATATCAGTTATAGGGTTTCACTACTTTCTATATTTATGACCAAACCATCACTCAAACATTTGAAAACAATGAAGAAAAGTTTTAGATATGTAAGATGTAATTATAATAATGGTATTAAATTTAGATAATATATTTAAATATGTATTATTATATACATAGATTTAGATTATGGAGGACATTTTCTTGATGAGAAGTCAACTTTAGGGTATTAATTCACATTGGGAAGTGGGTTGGTTTCTTTGTATTCAAATAATTAAGCTACAATTTGATTATCATAGAATAAATCTAAATACAAAACCCTACATCATATTTCACATAGTGATAATAGTTTAGGATACTCTTATTTGATTTCATGTAAGTTAAACTTTATCTAACCCAAATATTTTGTGATAACAATGTGAAAATATAATTGTCTAAGAATCCAATTTTCCATGCTGAAACTAATGAAATTGAACTCAAAAAAAATTCTGAGACTTGGTCATTGATAAAAAATTTATAATTAAGCATGTGATAATTTAATTTAAATTTTATTATATTACCACAAAGGTATTTTTCAAATATTTTTGTGGAAGAATCAAGGAGATGATAGGCATATCTCCTCTTTGCATCAAAGTGCAGAATGTTGAGTATGATGTCGATTTGGAAACATGATTATTAGTTTTATATTTAATTTACTTGGTGTATATTTTTTGGGAATGTTATTTTATTCATTTATGTTTTAAATTATTTTTTTGGTCAATATTGGACACTTTCATAAATTTAATAAAGAATAGTTGGAACTACTAGTTAAGTCTAGTTCATTATTTGAGTACTCAAATGAGTTCAGAAGAGGTGGGACACACTTTTAGTGTTATTTAAATAAAATTAAAGTTTAATTAATTAAATTAATATTTTTAAGTTAATCTGGGATGTCATAGTTGATTAGGTTACATGATTTGACTATTGGTTGAGCAAAGCTTGTTGCATGTTGACCTTATCTTGAATGTAAGTCAACCTTGTTTGATTTAGTATAATTTTAGTAGTCTTAGAATATAATTTTATAAGTATAATTATTTATTACTTATTTTTCATGTAAATCTATGTATTTATTTTTAAATTTATGTTTCTCTTGAAATAACTCATCATGCAAGTTATATTGTAATTATCTAGTTTTAAAATTTCTTATCAATAAAAGATTGTACATAAGTTTGTCAAAATAAGTTCTTTTGGAAATTCATATTTCAATTTTTTATTTATTATTTTTTATTATAGGTATTCATAAATTAAAATTAACAAGCATATATTTTTGGTCTTGATGTTATTCAATACAAGTCTCGATCGATAATCTCTGTTACAACACAACAAGATTGATTACTAGTAATTTTGGAAAAGATTGATTGATACATAGATTCAATTTAAGATAGAATTAAATATGGTTTACACTCCCTGCATATATTCAAAATCCTCATGATGACCAATTCATGACATGATTTCTATTTTACACTATTTAAATGTGTTATTAATCACATGTATGGTCTATAGAATATTATTTACATACACACATGCATTTCATGGAATCCGAGTGCTAAAAATAAAATACAAGTGTGAATATTTAAAACATGTGTAAATATGTAGGATAACTATTTTAGATTAGATGCCATATTATATAAGTTTTACTTATGTATCCATAGACATTATTGTCATATCTAGACACTAGTGCTTGATTGCAATGTAGGTTTTCAATAATAAATAATGACTAGATCTAGAGGTAACCAAATTCACTATTGAGGTTTTTTTACCTTTCTACTGGTGTACTCAGATTTGAGATATAAGCTATCATTCTTTGCTGATTGATCAAACCCCATATTTTCACCCTTATTTACCCTTGGAAAGAGTTTTAACAAAATTAGGTTAGTGGGCTCATAGTGTCGAGTTGCCTCAAATACCCCTCTATAAATGGTTGCTACATACATAGATAATAATCCAATGAGGGCCTCAAAATTATGTATTTTGCCTCAATATGTGGGAAAGTGTGTGTATAAGATTTTAATATATTATATGAATATGCATGTAGTGATCTAGCTTGTAATTTGATAAATATTTCTCTTGGGATACCCTTTGAATGCTTTAGACCTATAATATGATTGTTCCTAGGATTGATATGAATATATGGATAAATAAATAATAATAGAATGCTTATACAATTAATTTTTTTTAGGTTTAGTATTTGTTTTCTTAGTATTTTATAGATGAGGAATAAAAGTGCTTAGACATGTATTTATACCATGCCTTTTGAAAATATATCATATAGGGTTTAATAATAAAAATAGGATGACCCATAGGTTTCAAAACATTTATAATTTGGATGATTTTTGGAAACTAGAACTAGATAAGGATCTTGACTCAACCATTATTGGTAGTTTCCTTTATAGTTAGTAGTGTCCAAAAGGCTATAAAATATGTATGCATATAAAATTGGTAGTGAAGGATTTTTATTAGGTTTTAAACATTCTATGTAGTATAAGAGACTTGGATCATCATAATGATATGGATCAAACTAAGAGATAATATTTTAGGCACAATGAGATGGTGAATTAAATAATTTTGATAGTAGGGAGGTGTATAATTAAATAGT
>JARHVA010007294.1:485000-492500 GCA_037957365.1 Torreya grandis | reverse complement strand
CCCATTGATAATTCATTTGAATAAGTCATTTCCAATGATAGCATAATGAAGAACCTCATATTATAGTCTATGTTCTCATTTTATATAAAATGATTTGGTATGGAAACCTGATATAGGAAGCTATAAACGTTACTATAGCATTTAGGTTTTATAGAGCTACGTGTGATAACAAGCAATACTAAGGTGTCTATTTTGGTTGATATAATGGATGATTGTCCTAGCTATTATATTTTAAAATTTATGTAATCATAAATGATATCAAAAGGAATTAAAGATGTCACACTAGCCATTGCATCTATGTGATGGTTGTCCTTATGTGGGGTACTATCAATAGAAAATGTGCCAAATGTTTCTTTCAATCTATACACCATGTATTTATATGAAATTAAGTTCTCTTATTTATCTTGGTAATGATTGGTAACTTGATTAATTATCAACTAAGTGTATCTAAAAACCTAGATATCTATTATATGATTTTTTTTCTATGGATAATCCAATTATCAAGTGTCTCTCTATGGAGGTGGCCAGGAAATGAAAATATCCCTTGACAGAGGAGATCGAATATAATAAAGAGAAGCTGGAAAATTTTAATAGTAAGATTCATGAGGCCAAGATGAGTCTAGTGGGACTTATATAGAAATAAAACACCATGAATAGATAAGTGGTCAAAAAATCCAATCCTTCTCCCATTCTACTAAGGTGGATAGGACCCCTGTGAAACAACACATCATGGTGGCATAGACCCCCTCTCTTAAGATCCAAAACATTACTCTTGTCAAGAGGACCCAATTCAAGGACAAGGTAAAAGAGGCCACATATGATCCTACCCATGGATGACATTGAAGGACTTAGAAAAATAAAAGGGATAAAATCTCAAAGAGAAAATAGGGTACATAAGAGAATAAGACCAAGGATGAGAATTAACCAATAAAGGGAACCCCCTCCTGAACTAGTTTTATGTTTTTTGTCTATTGTTTTACCCTTTGTAGGGATAGTTAGCTAGTTTTTGATAGTTTTTATTGTTTCAACCCATGGGGCTTGATACTATATTTCATAATTTTTAACTATGGTTCTTAGTCCCTGTAAAACTAGGTCATTTACCTTATCAAATAAAAAATGTCTCATATTATTCTATACTATTAGTCTCATAATAGGCTAATATATATGGGAATGGCATGTATTCACCCTTAGGAGTACAAAAATATGATACTTTCACCTACACCCATCATACATCATAATATATTTAAGAGCACTATCCATGGATTATTGGATATATTATATGGTGAAAAACCATCATGAAAAGCCTTAGTAATTGGTAATGGAGCTAATCCTAGTTGACCTATGAAAACTTGATATTTTACTAATTTTTAGATGTATTATTGAGATAAAATTTGATGAGATTCATCACCCACTTAGTTATTTAACTATTTAGGTGGGTTTTTTTCATGACAAAATTCAAGGAATCTACTTTAAGTATAACATGGATCTCATTGTTGAGCAAGCAATGCCGTAATTTTTGTCTAGAAAATAACAATGCTAAACATAGTTTTTCCATTGTACTATATTTACATTCATAATCAACCAATTGATTACTTATGTAATAAATTATGTGTTTTCAATGGTCATCATCATATTTTTATTAAATATCTCATAAGGCCTCATGGGTTGTGGATATATAAATGAGTAATGGTTGATCTAGTATAAAAGGCATAATAACTGGCGATTTTTCTAAATATTCTCTTATTTTGTCGAAACTATATTGATAAAATCATACCTTACTAATTTTGTGTATTTTTATAAAAATAATGTGAGTGAAATCATTTTATTGGCCAACTACACAATGAAGTGTCAAATTTTCTAAATTTTGCCTTGTAACCATTGTAAATATTTTGAGTTGGTTGGTGGTGGCATATCAAAAACATATTTTATTTTTTGAATCAACCTTGATGCCTAGATGATAGATAATGTATCTCAAGATATTTCCTAAAGATACTCAAAAAACACATTTCTTTGTATTTAAGTACACATTAAAATTTTAAAAGCATTCAAATATCTACCATAAATTTGTAGCATGATCTTGTTGGTGTTTGGATTTTGTAAGTAAATAATTGACATATTCCTCAATATTTTCATGGATAAAATCATGGAAAGTGTGTAATTTCCCATTGATATGTTTCTTATGCTTTTTCTAGCCTAAAAGGCATGATAATATAACAAAATATTTCCCACAAGTGGTAAATTGTTTTTTCATTATCTATTGGGTTAGTTTTGATTTGATTATATTTAGAACAACCATCCATGTTATATTTTGAATAGGATTTATTTAAGCATGATAATATATAAAAAATAAAATGTTGCCATTAGGCTTGGTGATGGGTAAAATTTTATAAATTCAATTAGAACATACAATGGATCTTATGAAACCAACATTTAAGAGTATTTAAATTTCATCTTTGAATTGTAATGCCACTTTGGGATGCATTTTTTTTGTTTAGCTAGTTTGGCATCTACATATAGTAATATATTGTGCATTGTTAGTGATGTATCAATCCTAGGCATATTTGAATAATCCCAAGAAAATAATTATGGGTAATCATGTAGGACATATTAATATGTTTTACCCTAATACTGATACATCATTAAAAAAAGTAATACTGGTCGAGGATCTTTATCTATTGTATAGTTATATTGTTATTTTTTATTCATTTATCAAGGTAGATCATTTTGTGATATAGTGTGTATTAGGAATATTTTTTTGTGCATCATGTTGGAATTTACATCACCACCCTAACCAAATTAAGCATAAGTAGAGGTGGCATGAGAAAAATTATTCTTGTAATATACGGAAGGGAGATCCTCATGTGACCCCAAGTACTCTAGAAAGGACTCGTCATTTGAGAACTCATCCAATGCCAAAATTTATGATGAAACATTTTGATCAATCAAATGAGGGTTTATAAATTTTTGATATTTTATATAAATAGGTATACATAATTTTTTTGGCCTATACAAAACATGTTTTAATGCAAGTATCTTATTTGTGCCTTATAGGTTTTGTTAAAAAAAACCCAATCCTTGTCATTATATATTATGAATAGGAGAAATGGGTTGGGATATACATTGTTTCTTTTTGTCTAATCCCTATCCTTTATGTATATTATTAAATAATTATCTATAGCTACAATCAACAATACAATAATGTGGTGTAGGAATATTTGTTTGTTGGACCATCGCAAAATGTTTGAAAATAACATTATCCATTAGACACATATAAATACCTTATGGAAAAAATTTAGGCATGTGTAAAAAGTATATAGGACTACATACATTTCATGTATCCAAGGTTATCCTAGAAGTAGATTATAATTTAAATCATTTGGAATTAATTGTCTTTAATTAGGTAATGTGCAGGGTTCCACAATATTTTGTAGTGTTAATTGGCCTAGTATCCATTGTGAAATATTTTCAAATACCTTAATGTTCATACATGAAGATTTTAGGTGTTTATTCCTAATACCAAGTAAGCAAAATAAAATATATGTTTCAAAATTTGAGTCTAAAACCATTGTCCAATATTATTATTTTAACTATTTTATTGCAAACACACACCATTATGTATAGTGGTAAATAAAAATTTATAAAGTGTTGAGGTGGTAAATCCTCTTTTTCAAATGATATATTATTTTTAGTCCATCTAATGGTGTTTATTATAAAGGCCACATATGATGACTCCATATTGCTTGGTAATATGGTTATATGTAATGCATCCAAAATGACATCTTTGTAATATGGTTTGAGGGATGACCTCACTAGAGTGGTTTTGATTCTAAGGTGGTGAAATTTTTTTTTACATGCACTTCCTATGGCATTTGGTAGTAAAAAGCAGGATATTATCATAAACACTATAACAAAAAGGGGTATGTAAGGGTGTATTTAATTTAAAGTGATCAAATTTTGAAACCATGATGGTTTTTATTGAGATAACCATCCAAAAAACATACAAAGTACCAACTATTAATATTTATTATAAAATGGTGTAACTAATAGATATATCCCTATTAAACATGATTTTAGGAAAAGAAATTCTAACTTTTAAATTTTGAATATGTTGAAATTAGAATTTAGAAGAATAATAAATCAAGTAACCCTAAGTCATACTAGGGTTTTGGGACCAAGATCCAAGTTCACCAAATGTTTAACCTTAAATTTTGAAAAAGGTTGTGATGGGGTCAATAATATATAAATAGTTCAAGCACAAGGGTCATAACATAATATACATAAAGATAATTAATAGAAAACATAGATAAACAATATTATGAAGTTATAAAAATAATATTTATAATATTGAAATATATTTCTATAGACAAGAAAAATGGTAATTATTTGGTTTACTTTGTGTAGGTAGACCTGGAAAGGAAAAAGTGTAAAATATTTAGGATCAGTCGCCTGATTATTGAAATTTCACTTCTATGGCTTTAGACATTACCGTAGGATCTAAACACTACCATCGATGCTAATGTATAACTATGATGCAAATGTCTAGTGTAAAATAATGACTATAATTTGAAGTGACCTACTTCATTATTTTGGGTTTTATATCAACTTTATATTGGTGTATTTAGATCAAAGATATAAGATGTCATTCTTCATTGATTAATCAAGCCCTAGCTCTTCACCCTTCACCTTTGGAATGTGTTTACTTAAAAATGGGTTACTAGGCTCATGGTTTTGAGATGCCATAAAAACCCCTATGTTAGTGGGAACTATCTACATATCTAATATCCAAGGAGGGCTTCAAACATTTGTATTTATCTTCTATGTGTGGTCATGTGTGCACAAGGGTGAAATATACTATATGAAGATGGATATAGTGATCTATTTTATAATTTCAAAAATATCATGATTGGGATTATATTTGAATGATTTAGACCTATAATATAATTTTTCCTATGCTTCAAATAAAAATGTGGATGAATAGGCCATAATAGAGTGTTTGTGTAGCTCATTGATTTAGCTTTAGTAGGTGTTCTTTTTATATTTTATAAATGAGGAATGAGAAGTATTAAAATTTTATTTATAAAATATATTTTTAAAATATCTCATGGTAGGGTACAATAAGACAAACATGTCAACCCTCAAGTTTTTAAAAATTGGTAATCTAGATGAATTTTAGTGACTAAACACTAGATAAAGATCCTAACACTACTATAAATGGTAGTTTCACTCTATGTCTAGTAGTATCCAAAATGATAGAACATAGGTATGGTTATGAAAATGAAAATGAAGGATTTTTATTAGGTTTTAAGAATTCTATGACATACATGAGACCTAGATAATAATAATGATATGGATTGAACTATAAGATAATATTTTAGGCATAATGCGATGTTAAACATGAGACTTTTAGCAACATGGAGGGAAAAAACTGAAGGGTAGATCCTTGATTGATATTTTTCAAATTTAAAATACTAATATGATATTATTATTTAGTTTTAATATCTAAACCTAGTGACCGTGCTGATAGTAGGGCATATTCTTCCATAGGTTTCAAAATTATTGGTTATATGTTTTTATGACCTTTATACCATATTGAGATACTTATATTACTTAAAAATGTATTGATATTTCCTCAATTATTAAACTCTGATACAATATATTATTTTTTATTGTGATGTTACATTGGTACATAAGGAAGGTGTTTAATAATTCCTTATTTTATACTCCATTCATGTTATTAATCTTCTACATGATAGATTAATTTTTGTGTGACTATTATGTTTGTCCTTTGTTTTTTCTTAAATTGACATATTTGGAGTCTCTTTCTTGAAAAAACATCATGTCCTCGTAGATTTGTATCTTTGTATTATTTATTTATGACATTATGTGTCTATTGTATGTGTCCCTTGGCTGTATGTGTGACACTAACATTTATGATTTTTAATATTTTTGAAATAGAGGGGTGATATGATTTATATCATACACTATTATTGCTTTATCTTATTCATATAAACTTAGAGTAAATGTTTCATGGATGCATCTATCTAGACATGATACTTATATGCCATATATTCCATATTTCAAATACATGTTTTGAATGAAACTTACATTGTTATGATGACTTGTTCTTGACATGGTCAAATAATACTGGATGATGTTATATTTATACATGAAATGACTGAATATTATTTTTAGATAAGTAAATTATAGGACATATCCCTAATTTTAAATGGGTGAATTATAGTGGGCTCATCATAGAGACATAAGCTTCCATGAGCACAAAATCAGATCAGAGGATAGGTTTCAAATATTTTAGATATTCAGAGTGGCTTATAAATATGATGAGTCAGAAACATAGATATTAAAAAATTGATACAAATTATAGTGGAATATTCCATGAAAATGCATTAACTTTACATATAGTTTAACATATATTCATACACACTTGGGAGCATATGCATGGGAACATGCACAAACATTTATTGGAAAATAATTTTCTATTTTCACATACACATACATTTGAGATTTAGTTTATCAAATTCAAAATATAGATTCATACCATTTTATGTTTTTAATATATATTTAGGGGGAATGATATTGGTTCATACACATATAATCAATAACATAATTATAATTTAATGACAAATGATTATCATTAGACTTCATACTTAGCAGATTTTTGTTCATTATGGGAGCATGGACATGGTCCATTCAATTTGGATCATGCATTTTATTATACAATAAGATAAACTACTTAATATAAACTATCATATATTATGTGGCAATGAACATTGTCCATTCCTTTTCATAATTTTTTTTGTTCTTACATGGGTTGAATTTTATCTAACTAGAGTGAAACATTAAATTTTAATCAATAATAAATCTATAGTGGTTGATTAATTTTGAGAAAATATTTCCTAATTACTTATCATACATACCTATATGTTTTTTATTTGATTTGAACCTAGCCATATGGTTCTCTCTTTTTTTTTCATGCATAGTTATTTGTGTTACAAAATTATATAGTTTTCCCTATATTCATGAGGTTTGGGGAATATTTCCTTCCCAAATCATAATCTTACATGGTGTCACAATTTTTATGCATGACACCCCAACTCTTCAATGATTCAAAAAGGAATCATCATCTTCAAATTGTGAAGGAAATGTCATTTGCACCAACACCCACGTGTACTCTATCCCTTGGACTTTAAATTTTTAAATTTTAAATTTTAAATATGGACATTTAATGCACATTCATTATAGGTTTGCATGGAGTAAATATGTACATTTGAGAAATATCCTAGAATGAAAAGTGTGTTGTACACACTTAGATATTTTATCATTTTTTCTAAAAAATATCAATTACTATAATAAAGGGGGTCATCTATAGATATTAAAATTTGGTCTTTGTTACTTTACAATGACAATATTGACACACATTTACTATGCATGACTTGAGCACTCAAATAAGGTCTTAAGTTTTGATCCTTTCACACTTTCATA